>DWNI01000010.1:0-53708 GCA_018250175.1 Alychna victa
AGTTATATTTTTTAAAAAAATATAACTTAATAATCTTAATTATTGCCTAAAAAAATATTTTTTTATAAAAAAGATAGCGTATTAAAGATTTAGGCTAGGGTTTTGAAGGGATAACGGCCTCTTTGGCATTCGCTCACTTTATTGCCATGAGTCGTTAAAGATTAACAAATTGCTATTAAGCGGAGAAGAGAGATACTTGCAGGATAAATGAGATCACCACAGCAGTTGCCATGGTGATAGCAAGAATAGACTTTAATGATTACTCAACAATTTTAGAGACAATACCAGCACCCACAGTGTGGCCGCCTTCACGAATGGCGAAGTTAAGCCCTTCATCCATCGCAATCGGTGAGATCAAATTGACCGTTAATTGTAGCTTATCGCCTGGCATCACCATTTCGACATCAGCCGGTAACTCAACGATACCCGTTACGTCAGTGGTGCGGAAATAGAATTGCGGACGGTAACCTTTGAGAAATGGCGTGTGACGACCACCTTCTTCTTTGGTTAATATGTAAACCTCGGCAACAAACTTGGTGTGCGGGGTGATGCTCTTTGACTTAGCCAATACCTGACCGCGCTCAATATCCTCTCGCTTAATACCACGCAGTAGGATACCGACGTTTTCGCCAGCACGCCCCTCATCCAGCTGTTTGCGGAACATCTCAACGCCGGTGACCGTGCTCTTGACGGTCGCTTTTAGACCAACAATTTCTACTTCGTCACCCACTTTGATAATACCCTGCTCAACCCGTCCGGTTACTACGGTACCACGACCAGGAATTGAGAAAATATCCTCAATCGGTAGCAAGAAAGGCTTGTCAATCGCACGCTGTGGTTCAGGAATGTAGCTATCTAAGGTTTCAGCCAGTTCAACTATCTTCGCTTCCCACTGTGGATCACCTTCTAACGCTTTCAAAGCAGAGCCTCGGATCACGGGTGTGTCATCGCCAGGGAAACCATACTGGCTCAACAGCTCACGAATTTCTAATTCTACCAATTCTAGCAGTTCCTCATCATCTACCATATCGCATTTATTGAGGAATACAGTGATGTAAGGAACGCCTACTTGGCGTGCTAATACAATATGTTCCCGAGTTTGTGGCATCGGGCCATCAGTGGCGGCAACCACCAGGATCGCGCCATCCATTTGTGCCGCACCTGTAATCATGTTCTTGATATAGTCGGCGTGACCTGGACAGTCAACATGGGCATAATGGCGCGTTGGGGTATCATACTCGACGTGTGAAGTGTTGATGGTGATCCCCCGGGCTTTCTCTTCCGGTGCATTATCAATCTGTTCAAAAGCGCGCGCTTGACCACCATATTTCTTAGCTAATACAGTAGTAATTGCTGCCGTTAACGTGGTTTTACCATGGTCTACGTGGCCAATGGTGCCGACGTTAATATGCGGCTTGGTCCGTATAAACTTCTCTTTAGACATTACGAGTCCCTCTAGAGACAAAAAATATTACCAGGGTTAACCGCAAACCAAGCGTTAACGCACTGACTGATTTAACAGCGCTCGATAGCCCCTACTCACGCTTCGCGCGACTGCCTTGGTGCTGATAGGCAGACTCGAACTGCCGACCTCACCCTTACCAAGGGTGTGCTCTACCAACTGAGCCATATCAGCAAATAATCTGGAGCGGGCAACGGGAATCGAACCCGTATCATCAGCTTGGAAGGCTGAGGTAATAGCCTTTATACCATGCCCGCGTACCAAAAATGGTTGTCTGGCATTAATACCAGAATTTGGTGGAGGAGGAAGGATTCGAACCTTCGAAGGCGAAGCCGGCAGATTTACAGTCTGCTCCCGTTGACCGCTTGGGTACCCCTCCAAAACTTCTTGGTGCCGGCAGCAGGAGTCGAACCCACGACCTACTGATTACAAGTCAGTTGCTCTACCAACTGAGCTATGCCGGCCTAAGCGCTGGGTATTCTATGGTGCTTACCCATCGCTTGCAACAAAAAAATACCGGTTCCTTAGGAAAACAGAGGATATCGCCTGCGAATAATTGACTTCTGCCTAAAAACCAATGACTTTTCTATTCAGTCATTATAAAGAGCTTGGTGCCTAATAGTCCAGCACCGATGACCTGATCGGGTGCGTGAAAAATCGGGAGAGGTGGTTTGGTGGCTGATCTCTTTTGCGTCCAATTGTAGTGCTGATAAACAGGCGGTATCTAGCTGGAAATCTCGGTAATTATTGGAAAATAGTAATACACCGCGGGGACGCAGCAGTCGTTGCAACTGAGTAAACAGTAGCTTCTGATCACGTTGCACCTCAAAGCTTTGCTGCATTCGTTTGGAGCGTGAAAATGTGGGTGGATCTAGCAAAATGAGATCAAACTGTTGTGAGCAGTTACTGAGCCAGCGCAAACAGTCCGCTTGAATGAGACGGTGTTGAGTGCCTAGCAAACCATTCACCTTTAAATTACGCTTAGCCCAGTCGAGATAAGTGGTCGATAGGTCAACTGAGGTGGTTGACCGCGCTTTGGCGCGCGCAACCTGTACCGTTGCCGCTGCGGTATAGCAAAATAGATTTAAAAAATCTTTGCCAGCAGCCTGCTTGGCTAGTAGTCGACGAGTACGTCGATGGTCTAAAAACAGTCCGCTATCTAGGTAGTCAGTGAGATTAACCCATAGCTGGGCGGTATACTCTTGAACAGTTATCCAGAGGCCTTGCTGTGCTAACGGTTGATATTGATTACTATGCCGTTGTCGTTGTCGCTGTTTAACGATAATCTGGTTAACTGGCAGCTGAGTGACTTGGCAGCTACCCTCAATAACCTCTTGAAGACGGCGTTGCCGCTTTTTCTCTTCAATAGGAATGCGTGGTTGATACTCCTGAATAATTAGATAATCAGCATAGCGATCAATGGCCACATTGTAATCAGGCAAATCAGCATCATAAAGGCGGTAACTGTCAATTCCCTCTTGCTCTGCCCAAGGTGCCAGTTGACGCTGTTTTTTCGTTAGGCGATTGATAAAATCGCGAGCGGGATTAAGCAGTTCTCGGGTTGGCTGTGTTAACTGATAATTTTTTTGAGTGCAGCACAACGGTCCATTATAGAGGGTAAATTGTCGCTTGGCGCGTAAGTTTAGCGCCCGAAATAGCTCGGGATGCTGGGTTAATAGTGATAAGTGCCACCCAGTAAATTGCTGCTTAAGATTGCTGGCAAAACGGTCATACAGCGCCAATAGTGAGGCCGTGCTTCCCAAACGCTCTCCATAAGGAGGGTTGGTCAGTAAAGTGCCTTTGGTGACTGAAGGGACTGGGTTGATCAGCTGACTAGCATCTGCTGGCGCGAAAGTAATGAGTTCAGCAACACCTGCCCGTTCAGCATTTTGGCGTGCTTGTTGCAATATAGCCTCCGTTTGATCATATCCCAAAAACAAACCCTGGTAATGCTGTTTCCCTTTCTCAGCGCGCTGCTGCGCCTGCTGCTGCAATGCCTGCCACCGTTGCGGCTGATGCGCAGACCAGCCCGCCACACCCCAGCGTGACCGCTGCAGTCCGGGAGCTCGATCAGTAGCAATTAGTGCCGCTTCAATCAATAAGGTGCCGACACCACACATCGGATCAATGAGTGGCTCACCCGGTTGCCACCCTGACCGTCGTATCATAGCAGCCGCTAGGGTCTCTTTGATCGGAGCAACGCCCGCTTGTTGACGATAACCCCGCCGGTGCAGTGATTCTCCGCTTAAGTCGAGTGACAGCATTAACTGATCACGCTGTAAACAGCCCTCAACCAACAGGTCAGGCTGGTGGGTTGCTACCACTGGGCGTAATTGCCGCTGTTGTTGGCATCGATCAATAATCGCATCTTTGATCCTTAGAGCACCATAGTGGCTGTGGCGGATCGCTGCTGAGGTGCCGATAAAGCGTACAGCAAAGGTGGTGTTACTGGCAAAATAGGCCGGCCAATCGATGGCTAAAGCACCCCGATACAGCTGTTGCTCATTAAGCACTGGAAAATAGGCTAGTTTCAATAAAATGCGAGAAGCCAAACGGCTCCAAAGTAAGCTTTGGTAAATCGTGGGTAAGGATCCTTTAAAATACACTCCACTGGAGGTCATTTGAGTGATCTCAGCACCAAACGTCTGCAACTCCTGCTTTAGTAGTTCTTCTAGCCCGCGAGCAGTCCGGGCAAATAATTCATAGTGGGTATATTCTGACATCAATTATTAATTTCTCAAAAACTGCCTAATTATTATCCGATAGACTTTATTCTAATACTATTCATGATACTAATAGTTGATACTAGCGTTATACAGACTAGATTGAAATGATCACTCAATCACCTCGATACCAGGTCATAAGCGGGTTTTAGAAGATGATCAAAAATGCTGTTATTGATGCCATCCTCTAAATTTTCACAGTGTGCACGCATCACTTGTACAAAATAGCAGTCTCGAACCGCTTGAAGCGACCAATGAAAATAGTTGGCAATAAAGTGGGTATCGGCTTCGAGGTCTTTGACAAAAGCCCAAGTATCATAAATCGGTGGCCCAATAAACCCTTTGGGATCAATAGCTACCCAACTCTCTTTTGTCTGTAGGATATTGCCCGTGTGAAGATCACCGTGCAAAAGGACAACATCTTTTGTGGAATGTAACAGGTTATCACGCAATTTCCTAGCGGTTTGCTGATAATGTAAGGGAATTTCCCACGCTTTGTCCAAAATCAGCAGCTGAGATTCCATTGCAGGGAACAGCAGGCTATGCGATGGTAATTTTGCCTGATGGAGCTGTTGCATCAGCTGACAGGCGATGGGTAACACGATCGCTTTTGCAGGACAAGCTTCAAGAGAATAACCGGGTATCACCCGCTCAAGCAGCAACATTCCAGTGTCTTCAGCTAAAACCTGCACGACGCCCTGGCCTGCCAATTGCCGCAAAGCAGCACCTTCCCGTCTCAGGTTGTTAATATCTAATCCTAACTTGAGAATAACCGGTTTATTTCCCTGAAATCCTGCCAAAAGATAGTGGAAGCTGAGTTGAGAATCAGCCATTGGTGTTAGCAATGACAACTGATATTTCTGTGCTACCGCCTGCACGGTTTCTGCGATCTTTTGCAGCCAACTCTGACCACTCTTGGGATAGAGTGTGAGAATATTAGCTTCCCATCGGGTCATCGTGTTTTTCGCTATCTTCGTTTGAACGACTGTTGCCTTCTTAACACCCTCTGGTGATTATACCGTTATGAGCCACCGTTTTGAACGCTTTAAGGAAACCTTGACTGCCGCTATAATAGCACTTTATCCGGATAAAAAAAGCGAACGCAGGGATGGCTGAACTCGATCGCTGATAACCCCGAAAAACCGAGTGAACTGCTATTTCTAAAATCAGGATAATCTAAAAGGCCAACCCGTGCAGGTTAATAATAATGAGTGTTAGTACCGTTAGCGAACAGCTTTTGATCCCTTATGGGTTGACCCAACAACAGTTAGTCGCTGGCTTAACCCTGTTGTCAGAGCAGGCTATTGATTATGCTGATCTTTACTGTCAAGCCAGTTGGCATGAACAGTGGGTGATTGAGGAGCGTTTGATTAAGCAGGGTGCTTATCATATCGATCAGGGTATCGGCGCGCGCGCTGTTCGAGGTGAAGCCATGGGCTTTGCCTATGCTGATCAGCTCAGTTTAACAGCGCTGCAGCAAAGTGCTCGGGCGGCCGGCTGTATCACACAAGACAAGGGGATAGGCGCTGTTCAGACATTAATCAGCCAAAAAGTTCCCGCTTATTATCCGACAACCAATCCTTTGCAGCTGTGGAGTAGTGAACAAAAAATTGCTTTACTACAACAAATTGACCAAGTCGCTCGTCAGGCTGATCCTAGAGTTTGCCAAGTCACTGCAACGCTCGATGGGCTTTATGAGTTAGTACTGGTGGCAGCCACTGATGGAACCTTAGCAGCCGACCAGCGCCCACTGGTTCGACTCTCTATTACCTTGCTGGTTGAGCAGCAAGGGAGGCGGGAACGAGGATCGGCTGGCGGGGGCGGTCGTTGCAGCTATGATTACTTTTTGCAACCAGTTGATGGGATCTGCCGAGCAGAGAGCTATGCTCAGCAGGCCGTTCGCCAAGCACTGGTTAACTTAACTGCCATACCAGCACCAGCAGGCACTCTGCCGGTGATTTTAGGCCCTGGCTGGCCAGGTGTATTACTTCATGAAGCGGTGGGTCACGGTTTAGAAGGCGATTTTAATCGTAAAGGATCATCAGTTTTTTCTGGCCGATTGGGCAGACAAGTTGCCTCTCCGCTGTGCACCGTAGTTGATGACGGCACCCTAGCTGAGCGGCGTGGTTCATTAACTATCGATGATGAGGGGACTCCCAGTCAGCGCACAGTACTGATTGAACAGGGGATTTTAAAGGGCTACCTACAGGATAAATTAAATGCCCAATTGATGGGTGTTTCCTCTACCGGCAATGGCCGTCGTGAGTCTTACGCACATTTACCTATGCCTCGAATGACAAATACCTATTTGCAGCCTGGACAACAGAGCCCTCAAACAATCATCGAAAGTGTTGATTATGGGATCTATGCACCCCACTTCTCCGGAGGGCAAGTCGATATCACCTCAGGAAACTTTGTGTTTAGCACCGCTGAAGCCTACTTGATTGAGCGAGGGCGTTTGACCAAACCAATTAAAGGGGCTACCTTGATTGGCTCAGGTATTGAAACCATGCAGAAAATATCGATGGTTGGTAATGACTTAGCCCTCGATCCCGGCATTGGAGTCTGTGGAAAAGCTGGCCAAATGGTTCCAGTTGGCGTTGGACAACCCACCATCAAGGTAGAAGCGATGACGGTAGGGGGTGCTGCTTAAACAGTATTAAAAATGCTTACTGTACCAAAATAGCCCCACTCAGTAAGAAAATTCAACGCTTACACCCTATTGGCAACGGGGCCCTTTTCAAGCTTGATCTCCTCAAACAACGATCATTAATATACAACCTGAGTTCAGGATAAGAAGTGGTTTTTTGGTTGTTAGGTTACTCTATAAATCTTGGCGAGCGCTGTGCCTTTTCAAGATAAATGATAATTTTAGAGGATGAATCATTTTTGCAAAAAACTTGAACCGAAACTTAACTTCAGGCTGGTTTTTAACAACTACAGGCGGTGCTAGTATACAACCCCTCTCTCCCTGGCTGAAAATTGGTTCTGTTCCACCAGCTATGCTGGTTGATGATTGTCGGCCTTTGCCAAAAATGGCATAGAGTAATCACCTCAGTAGTTGTCAATTACCAATTTATCCGAGCGTGAATAGGTCTCTGATTACTTTTTATACTACTCCCAAGCTATTATAGAGAATCCATGATGCGAGCTAAGTTAAATCATTTACACTCAAAGCTACGTGGCTTTACTTTATTAGAGGCTATTATTGCTCTTAGTGTAATAGTTAGTCTGCTCAGCTTGGGTAGCCGTTTTTTAAATCAAACTTTTGACCGCTCGATACATCAGGCAGTGGCCAAACACATGCAACAGGTTAGTGGCGCCGCCCACGCTTTTGTCCTCGACCATTTTAGTCAATTCAATGTTGATAACCCACCAGAAATTTCCTTTAAACAATTGAAAAAAGAAAACTATCTGCCCAGCATTTATAATGATACCAACTTGTACCAACAAGGTTACCATATACAGGTCTTTCCTGATAAAATTGGTGGACTATTACTATTGACTTTGACCACTAAGGGAAAAAGTTTACCACTGGCCACGCTATTAACTATTAGCCAATTGATTGGTAGCCAAGGCGGTTATATCGACACGGAAAATAAATTTGCAGAAAAAATAGTGATACAGGGCCAGTATCGCCAATGGCAGCTTAACTCCCGTGACTATTCACTGGCCATCTCTCCAGAAATGGGCCATTTGGCTACCTTACAATTTATTAGCCCACAGGAGGTAATGAGTACTGATAATTTTTTATGGCGACAGGCAGTGGATGGACATAAAGAATATAACCAGATGCAGACTGATTTGCAGATGGGGAAGAATTTTTTACATTTTGACGGTGATGGAGATTCTATCGTGCTTGGTGACGGCAGCCTGGTGATTGGGAAAGAGGGCCTAACGCTCACCCGCAGCGGCTTCACCGCCGGCGCCCCAGAGGTGGACAATAAGCTCTACGATACTGGCTATGGCTCACAACTGCAGCGCAATTGACTCAAACTGCCCTACTATGAGTTAAAAAAGGAAGATAGTTTAAACAATATTCGACGATTTGCCGACAGTCTTTGTTACACTGAGGAGCCACGAGCGGAACGAGGACGGCTGTTTATGCTCGGCCGCCCAGATGAGCCTACCCAAGGTATTTACGCCTGTGGTCAACCGGACGGTCGAGGGTTAGGGCCAGAAAATCCAAAAGCAGCCAATCATCGAGCACGCGCCTATTTAATCGCTACAGTGGGAGATGGATCTGATAGCAGAGATAACGATGATAAACCAAGAGAATTTATAGGTTTCCTTTTTCCTCAATTAGCTTTTTTTTCTACTAATGGTGAATTCAAGGGTACAATACCGGAGATTGCTTTTGCAATAGGTCGTATAATCCATGATTTGTATCAGCAAGATCCAAAAAATAAAATGTTTACAAGAGCTTGGGATGAATTTAAAGAAAAATATGGCCATTTTACTTACGGTGGAACAAGTTTTAATTGGCATAAAGATGCAGGTGATAAATTTTTTAATGATTATAATAATCATTTACTCCCTTACAATATTACATCAGTAATAAAATTATTAAGAAATCCAGGAGAAATTTTTTTAGAAAAAGTATATAAATACCAGCATATGGGGTTTGCTGTAAAACGTAAAAATAAAGTTTTTATAAAATATACTTTAGATAAAGTAAACAACGATGCTAATTTAAACTCACTCGGAGATAAGTATAAATACAAAGAAATATTTAGTAACCCACCGAGTGCATGGTAAAAAGATCTGTATCAGTTTCGGCACTGTTGTCAATAGCAGCAATCATTTTAGGGCTTTACCGTTAATCCAGCTGTTCGATGACTTCTGGAGAAAGCGAGCGCTCCTCTTGCGGGGAATCCTGGGTATGTGTTTGATTTTCTTGTAATGCAAATTGAAGTCGTTGTAGATAAGCTGAGCGCACGGTAAGGTAGCTATCGTGTGATTGCCGTAATACTGATTCATAGTCTAAGAACTGAGAACGCTTCTCTAGCCCCTGAAAAAATCCTTTGCCTAGTTTACTCCAAAGTGTTAACCAAGACAGCGGAAAATAGTACAGCTGCTCCGAAACGGTTCCTATTAACTGCCGAGGTGTCGAAGGACCATAGACAGGCAGTACTAAATAGGGGCCTGTACCTATCTGGTAGTAACCTAGAACATGGCCAAATGAATAGTACGCTTGCTTAGGTAAACCGGCTTGAAGCGCCATATCAAACAACCCACCAACTCCAGCCGTTGTGTTGATCAAAAAACGGGCAACTTGCTTTAATGCTTGAGAGAAATTGCCCATCAATAGATAATTGATAGCACAAGGCAATTCATCGATATTACTGAGAGCATTGCCGATCCCTTGGCGCACCGGCTGAGGAACACAGCCACGCCAGGCAATCGCCATCGGGCGTAAAAACATGGGATCTAAAAATTCGTAATTAAAGCACCAGATTGTCCGATTGATTAGCTCCAATGGACCCCGGCAGCTGGGATTAGCTGGTGCCGAAGCCTTTGTATGGACTAATGTATTGTCAGGCAATGCCTGGTTATGCGGAGTATTCGCTGATTGGCTGGCGCAGCTTGCTAGGAGCAGAACAACTGCGCTGGCTAAAAAATTTTTTAATTGTTGATTTCGAATGATCACGAATGCTACTACTTAGATCAAAAATTGGTGTAAACAACCCATTAATACTCCCATGATACCCAAAAAAATTTAGCGACTGTTAACTGGTTAACAGTCGCTTAACGGCTGATCATAGTCAGGTTTGGTTATCTTTGTCCATTGGACTTAGTAACTCCTCTATATTATAGCCTACTGGTCGACACGGAGTGTTTCTATTCCCACTGACTGCCGCTCATGCTACCATCAAAAGGTGGTTGATATCCTAGCGGATGATCAAAGTTCTTCTCAAAAAACCCTACTTGAGTAAACTATTTGCTTCAAGAGAGTTAGATCACTCAACCCACTCTCAACTTAGCCTAGTGAAAAGGTTACTATGTTTACTCTCTATAACAGCCTTACGCGTCAAAAAGAGCTTTTTAAGCCAATCTGTCACCAGAAAATTGGCCTTTATGTCTGTGGTGTTACCGTTTACGATCGGTGTCATATTGGTCATGCCCGTACCTTTGTCAACTTCGATATGGTGGTCCGCTATTGCCGCTATTTAGGGTATTCGGTAACCTATATCCGCAATGTTACCGATATTGACGATAAAATTATTCAGCGTGCCGTTACACTAGGAGAATCTTATCAATCGTTAACACAACGAATGGTTGCTGAGATGCAGCAAGATTTTAACGCTTTACAGCTGCTAATTCCTGACCAAGAGCCTCGCGCAACCGACCATATTCCCCAGATGATTGCGCTTATTGAGCAGCTAATGATAAGTCACCATGCCTACGTTGCCAATGACGGTGATGTGCGTTTTGCTGTCGACCGTTACCCTCAATATGGACAACTTTCACAACAACCATTAGAGCAACTCCAAATAGGCGCTCGTGTCGAAAACAGGGCAGATAAACAGCACCCCTTAGACTTTGTGTTGTGGAAGCGTGCCAAACCTGGCGAGCCCGCCTGGGATTCCCCTTGGGGACGAGGGCGGCCTGGCTGGCACATTGAGTGCTCTGCCATGAACAGTCACTACTTGGGTCAACCCTTTGATATCCATGGCGGCGGTGCTGATCTACTGTTCCCACATCATGAAAATGAGATGGCACAATCCTGCTGTGCAACTGCAAAGCCCTACGTCAACTACTGGATGCATAGCGGTATGGTAATGGTTAATCAGAGTAAGATGGCAAAATCCTTAGGCAATTTTTTAACCATTCGTCAGGTACTCTCGCAGTATAATGCCGAAACAGTACGCTATTTTCTCTTATCATCACATTACCGAAGCCCTCTACCCTATAGTGATGAGCATTTGCAGCAAGCGCAAGCAGCTATTGAACGGCTCTACACAGCACTTCGAGAGGGTAATCCCACCCCTGACACACTTCATGTTGAAGATCCTCACTGGCAACAAACCTTCTGCCAAGCGATGTCCGATGATTTTAATGTGCCGCAAGCCTATGCAGTGCTGTTTGATTTGGCGCATGCCATTCATCGAGAAAAAGGCCGTGATCGACAGCAGGCACAACGGTTAGCCAGCACATTGCGCCACTTGGGTGGTATTTTAGGGCTACTCCAGCAGCCTGCTGACGATTTTTTACAAGGGAAACAGCATTTATCAGACGAGCAATTAGCACATATTGAACAGCTGATCTGCCAACGGCAGCAAGCACGCCAACGACAAGATTGGGCTGCCGCTGATCACATTAAACACCAACTAACTGCTTTAGGTATCACTTTACAGGATGGGCCCCAAAAAACCACTTGGCAGCGATCACTGACCCACTAGTTTGGCTTTTAAGTGATCTCCTATTTAGGTGGATTTGGCTACGATACTGTTAACACAATAACTTAAGAACTTTTAAACAAGCTAATAACAAGAAGGAAAAAAGGTGATATCCAATTTATTAAAGGAATCACCGAAAACTGTTACCCCACCCTATGCAGCTTTTAGTTTTCCAATGATTATTGGTACCACAAGCACTGTTTTAATTGGGATAACAATTATCGTGCCATTTTGTCAGCACTACTAAATACCGCCTGCTTGTTCGCATGGCTAAAGTAGAGTTATTGATTACTACCCTTATGGTAGCCTATGTTTGTCTGCATTGTCGCAGGGCCTTTATTGATCAACGTGATAATAAAAATTGAGAGTAAACGATGACCCCACTGATCCTGCCGATGGAACGCTATTCACAGCTACTGGCCGATAAGCAGCGGCAACTGCAGCAACGGTTGATGCTTTACCAGGCTCCTGCTTTAACCTGCTTTGCCTCGCCAGTGAGCCACTATCGGCAGAGGGCTGAGTTTCGTCTTTGGCACAATGGTGATGATCTATATCATGTAATGTGGGATGGAGAAGCACACTGCTGGTCTCGTGTTGATCAATTTCCAGCTGCTAGTCTAATCATTAACCGTCTGATGGCTGAGCTACTCAGTCGCATTAAGTCAGTGCCGATATTGCGACACCAATTATTTAGAGCCGATTATCTGTCCACCCTAAAAGGGGAGGGGTTAGTAACCCTACTCTACCATCGCCCACTGGCAGCGGAATGGACCAAACAGGCAGAATGGCTGCAAGAGCAGCTACAGCAAGCACTAGCTATCCCAGTGGTGCTCATCGGTCGAGCTGCCAAGCAGTGCTTAACATTGGATCGAAACTATATCGATGAAACGTTAACTATCCAAGGTAAAATTTATCACTATCGGCAACGTGAAGGTCTGTTTACTCAACCCAATACTGCGATCAATATTCAGATGTTATCGTGGGCCAGCCAGCAGCTGGCAGATACCCAAAGTGATCTTTTAGAGCTCTATTGCGGCAGCGGTAATTTTACACTGCCGCTAGCACGACACTGCCGCCAAATCATGGCTACAGAAGTAGTAAAAGCAGCAGTACAGGCAGCTCAATATAATTTAAGCATGAATCATATCGATAATGTTCAAGTAGTCCGCTTATCGGCCTGTGAACTGATGCAAGCTTATCGAGGGGATAGAAGCTTTCGTCGCCTGGCTACGATTGATTGGCAGCAGTTTGCTTTCCAGACAGTGCTTGTCGATCCTCCACGTTGCGGCTTAGATGACTTAACACTACAGTGGATCCAGCGCTTTGAACGAGTTATCTACTTCTCTTGTAACCCCCAATCCCTTGCCGATAACCTCACTAAATTGTGTCAAACTCACAAAATCACTGAGGCAGCGCTGTTTGATCAATTCCCTTATACGCCTCATAGTGAATGCGGTATGATATTACGGCGACACAGTTAGCCGCTAAGTTTAAGATTAATGGCTTTTGTGCTAAACAGTTTTAGCCCGTTTCATCATCTCAAAAAAATCTTCATTGGTTTTAGAAGTCGATAATTGTTTAATCAGAAATTCCATACTCTCAATCTCACCCATAGAGTGCATAATCTTGCGGAGAATCCACATTTTTTGCAGCTCATCGGAAGTGGTTAGCAGCTCCTCACGGCGAGTGCCAGAACGATTATAGTCAATCGCTGGAAATACTCTCCTTTCCGCAATTTTACGTGATAAATGAAGCTCTAAGTTTCCGGTCCCTTTGAATTCTTCATAAATAACCTCATCCATTTTTGATCCGGTATCAATCAGGGTGCTAGCAATAATGGTTAAGCTTCCACCCTCTTCTACATTACGGGCAGCGCCAAAAAAGCGTTTAGGACGATGCAAAGCATTAGCATCTACCCCACCGGTCAGTACTTTCCCTGATGCTGGAACCACCGTATTGTAAGCACGCGCTAACCGTGTCATTGAATCTAACAGAATAACGACATCCTTTTTGTGTTCAACTAATCGCTTGGCCTGCTCTATAACCATCTCAGCGACTTGAATATGCCGGGTTGCCGGCTCATCAAAAGTAGAAGCTACTACCTCGCCTTTTACCAGGCGTTTCATCTCAGTTACCTCTTCAGGACGCTCATCAATTAATAGCATGATTAATTCACATTCTGGGTAATTATGGGCAATGCTTTGGGCAATATTCTGCATAAGAATTGTTTTGCCCGCTTTTGGAGGAGCCACAATTAAGCCACGCTGCCCCTTACCAATCGGTGCTGCTAAGTCCAGTACTCGAGCGGTAATATCTTCGGTTGAACCATTACCTCTCTCCATGCGTAACCGAACGTTGGGGTGAAGGGGTGTTAAATTCTCAAAAAGAATTTTATTGCGAGCATTTTCTGGCCTATCGTAATTAACCTGATCTACCTTTAATAAAGCAAAGTAACGCTCTAGCTCTTTCGGAGGGCGAATCGTTCCAGAGATAGTATCACCCGTTCGCAGGTTAAAACGTCGTATTTGACTGGGTGAAACATAGATATCATCCGGACCTGCCAGATAAGAGCAATCGGCTGAACGCAGAAAACCGAAGCCATCTTGTAAAATCTCTAAAATACCATCACCAAAAATATCTTCTCCACCTTTGGCATGCTGCTTAAGTATGGTAAAAATCATATCTTGTTTGCGCATACGTGCAACATTTTCTAACCCGATCGATTCTGCTAATTTAATCAGTTCAGAAACAGGTTTTGTTTTTAGTTCAGTTAAATTCATACAATTAATTCTTAATATTGAGCCATTAAAGAGAGGAATAGGCTATCAAGCGTCAGCAGAAAGTTTGTTGGCCATGAAAGTCGTTTGAAGTTATCGGATACCAAAAAACTCCGCCAAAGGAATGGTTAATCTTAAGCAAGGCTACAGGGATATTCTAAAAATAGTTGGCAGTAGGAAACTTATCATAAACCCATTCATTTGCCCATCTCCGTACCCTTTGAAGAGATTCAACGAACTATCGGAATAGAGTAATAAACCTAAAATAGCTGCTTTAACGAGCCGTGACAAGTATACCTATGATGAATAACAACCCTAGGTAGCACCAACGTCTCGTTCGCAGCCACCTTTTCCTCGGAGATTACCACTAATGGTATTCCCTGTCTAGCAACAATTTGGTTGAAATTGGTTGAAAGACTTTTGATTACAATCTTAGACGAGCCTCATCTGTGGAAATATTATAGGTGGGGCTCTAAAAAAACACTCAATTCTTTGCTAGAAGCTGCTCCGACCTGGGTCGCCACTACTTTTCCTTGCTTAAACAGCAGTAGCGTTGGAATACTCCTTACATGATACTTCGGCGCAGTAGCAGCATGCTCTTCGATGTTTAATTTGGCCACAACAACCCGCCCTTGGTATTGCTTAGCGATTTCTTCTAAAATGGGTGCTAGCGCTCTACAAGGTACGCACCATTCAGCCCAAAAATCCACCAACACAGGCATTGATTGATTCTCTAGGACTACACTTTCAAAAGTTTCATCCGTTAATTGCATGATATTGTCTTTCATATTTTTGCTCCAGCAGGTTATAGTTGACAATAAAAATAGTAGAGGCAACCTCAATGATTTAAAATCTTTGAACGAACCAAGCAATCTACCATAAATCAAGTTTCAATAGATGACTTTATTACTTCAGCTATGACAACGACTACACACTTAACCACAACAAAGTTCACTCAATTTGCCTTACACCCCACTTTGCTACAAATGTTGGCACAGTGTCAATTGGAGTATTGCACACCTATCCAAGCCCTCACCCTGCCTCTCATTGTGACGAACCAAGATATCTTAGGTCAAGCACAAACCGGTACAGGAAAGACACTGGCTTTTTTGTTAGCAACGCTTCAGCATCTGTTGAATCAGCCAGAGCGCTCTGCCCGCCGGATTAATCAACCACGTACTTTATTGCTAGCGCCTACACGTGAGTTGGCAGTTCAAATCCATAAAAATGCGCAACCCTTCGCAGCTGCGTGTGGCTTTCGGTTAGGATTAGCCTATGGTGGCGAACGCTATCAATTACAAACCCAAGTATTGGCAAATGGTGTTGAAATTTTGATTGGGACACCAGGACGCCTGGTAGACTACTTAAAACAACAAATCATCAACCTTGAAGCCGTAGAAGTTTTAGTGCTAGACGAGGCCGATCGTTTGTGTGATATCCGATTTATGAAAGATATCCGCACCCTATTACAAGGAATGCCACCGCCCGACCAACGACGAAGCTTACTATTTTCAGCCACGCTTACAGCGAAAGTCCACGAACTGGCTTTTGAACAAACTAATCAGCCACAAACGATTACGGCACTCCCAGAGCAAACTGTTAAAGCTCTGATTGATGAGGAGCTCTTTTATCCTTCTCAAGCGGACAAAAGAGCCTTGCTACAAACTCTGATTGAAGAGGAGTGGCCTGATCGCTGCATCATCTTTTGTAATACCAAACAAACTTGTAATCAGTTGTATCAGTATCTACTAGCAGATAAACATCGAGTTGGTCTATTAACCGGCGATTTACCGCAAAAGAAGCGGTTGCAAATTTTACAGCAATTTACTGAAGGGAAATTAGATATCTTAGTAGCAACCGATGTTGCAGCACGAGGATTACATATCCCTGATGTCACCCATGTCTTTAACTATGATCTTCCAGATGATTATGAGGAGTATGTGCATCGTATCGGTCGTACCGGGCGAGCAGGGGCGAGCGGCCATGCCATCAGCTTTGCTTGTGAGACCTATGCCGTTAACCTACCCGCGATTGAGAACTACATCGGCCGTGCCATATCGGTTAGCCGCTACGATCCCCAAGCCCTATTGCGAAAACTTACCGACTTGACGACAACGCCTCATAAACGACGAAGAAATCACCACCGCCGAGCAGTAAATACCCCAAAAATGCAGTCAGAGTCCAATTAGAAAATCAGATTTAATGCTAATACAACCGAGTCAATGGGTTATTAACTTAAGCTCGGCAGTAATGCTCATCTGGCCTCATCAGCGTTTTAAATGTACTGCTTTGTTAGCCATCAGTGATAGACTAATGCGCTAGCGCCAGCAGATAATGTTAGGGGTACTGCTTCCCATGGGCCTACTTTTGTAGGCAGTACTATTGATCCATGGCCGAAAAATTGACCCTTGGAAACCAGTTATTGGTCACTCGCTGTTTATTGGGGTTGCGGGGTTGTTGCTACAATACCAATTCCCTGGTTTCAATAACCTTCTGGTGGTTAAACAATGTTTAACGTCTGATGCAGCTCCCTATGTATTTTTTTAAATACTGATAAGCCGCTGATTAGCTTTTGGATTTCACTAGCCTGGCCCTTTATACAGCGGCATTGGCCAAATCGGCGACAATACTCCAAGTTAATGCTCAATACAACACTAACTATTCTACTCTGCTCTTCCGTTGCACTGCAGCTAACCTTGGTTAGCTGGGCTTTTAAATGGCCTTGGTTTAGATGGATTTGGGTGATTAATAATTTACTTTTGGTCAGTACAATAGAAGAAGCTCTATTTCGTGGCTATTGACAGGAAGGGCTAAAGCGCCAGCTTGGTAGCTGTTATCTAAAGACACTGTTTGCCATTACTGGATCTGCTCTATTGTTCGGGATTATGCATTATGCGGGTGGGTAGTATTGGGCGGGGGTGGCTGGCCTTGCTGGTATTGATTATGGCATTGCTTATCACTACTCTGCTTGGCCAGCCGCTGTTATCACTCACTTTGCGGTCAATCTACTTCATTTCCTTTGCTTAACCTACCCGCAACTTAGATAACTTGTTATCTCTAATCAGCTTTGCATTAATTGATAGGGTGGTGCAGGTTGGTTTATCTACCGCTTACTTGATTATGGTTGTCCTATCATAGCCGCCATTATTCAATAAGTAAGAATTTGCATCACTACTCTGTGTGGATAACTTAGTAACGGTAGGAGCCACTGTTTTTTCGGTAAAACTGTAGCAACCACAGGACTTAGCAATTCCTTGAATAATTTGATGTATACTGTTTAAAAAACCTGCCGGAGCAGTTTTTTCTGTACTTTGCTTTTCCGTGGTTGGAAGATTTCGTCTTAAATACTGCAATCGATTTGCATCTCCCGCCAAATTTAACTTAAAAGGATTGGAAAAGGGTGTTGCATAACTATTAATGGGCCATCCTGTTAGTATTGGGGACATACCAATCTGCATAGCTGCTGAGGGTACATTGCGATGTAGATCAGGATATTGAAAGTCCAATGGATTCCAAAAATTTGGAAAATCGAGGTTATTAGTCAGCAATGGATTGTTCTCTTTTGGCATTGATCCTGTAATTGATCCTGTAAATGGTAAGGCACTGGTAGCCTGAGTCTGGTTAAGGTAAGAGGTAGTTTGTGTCGTTGATAATTGCTGAGGATTCAATGGAATTTCGGATGCTACGGAGTTAAGATAGGGTATTGGCCACGGACTATTTGATAGGGCTGTAGGGCTAGTGGTCGGGGCTATAAATTTCTCTGGCTTATTTTCTATCAATGGAGACACTGCTTGAGATAAATGCGGGGTCATCTGCTTTGAATTAGCTTGCTGTCCGATCGTCAATCCTGAATAATTGAGTTCATCATTGCGGCTGATAACTTCTTTCGTGTCCTGTCCAGATACTTGAAAAGCAGAGGTTTTGGCTACTTTTTGAGGAAGCATACTAGCTTGAATTGGAAAGAGGTTGGCTTTATTATTTAGCGATTTAGAGACCATCATCATATTTCATACTCCATTTAATGATTACGAGTTGGTACTCTATTTATTAGAACTGATTTTATCATTTGTCAAAGTTAATAGTATTTTAAACCGGATCTTGCTCTTAAATTATTTATCGCATTTTTCCTTATCTACCAGCCCTTCAGAAACCAATTGCTGCACAAAATGGTCAGTGAAGGGTCCGGCATCCCGGATGCACTTTTGATTTAACAATTTACTCTACCGGCTAACTTATCAGTTGCTAAAAATTGGAGCCAGAAGCTGTAACAATCGGGCTAATTAATCCAAATTTTAAGTCAGTTGATGCAACAAATGAGATAGGTTTATGCCACTCTTCGCCAGAAAACTCATTGGAAATTATCTAATCGTTTTTGGGCACTGTGCTAGGTTTTGAGGCAACGGGTGAGAGCGAGGAGAACCAGCACTATTTCTAAGTAAAGACTGAGATACCGTCATCATGGTTAATAATCCATCTGATGATTACAACTTAGTGTCTTAATCTATTAGTTCTGAATCAATTATTTGTCAAAGTTAAGAACGTTTTTGCAAACCCAATTTTGCTCTTAAATTAGCGATCTGCACCTTTCCCTTATCTATCTGACCCTCAGCGCTACCAGTTGCCGCATAAGCTGGCCAGTGTAGATCATTTATCGGTAGCTCTCTTAAAAAACGGCTTGGTTCGACTAAAAGCGTTTCACCTTGCCGCCGCCGTACCTGACAATAACTGCAAGTTAGCTCTCGCTGCGCGCGAGTAATCCCTACATAGGCTAAACGCCGCTCCTCCTCCAACTGCTGTTGATCCAGACTATTTTGATGAGGCAATAAGCCCTCTTCCATACCGACTAAGTAGACATAAGGAAACTCTAACCCCTTTGCCGTATGGAGAGTCATCAGCTGTATAGCATCCCGGTGCGCTGCCGACTCCCCTCGATCCAGCTGCTCTTGCAGTGTAAAACCCCGAATAATTTGCACCAATGACAAAGGTTTTTGAGTATCATCACCTATCAGCAATGCTTTAAACCAACTTAATAACTCCTGAATATTATTGAGCCGGCTGTGAGCTGCCTGAGGAGTGGTTAGATGTTCACGTAACCAAGCTGCATAACCTAGAGTATTGACCAATGATTCGAGCGTTGCTATCGGTTGATTAGCCAACTGCTGAGCCAATTGCCGCATTGACTGCCAGAAAGTACGGATCCGGGTTAGACCATGAGGGGATAATTGAGTAGCCAGGCCTAGATCCTCACACGCCACTGATAAACTAACCCGCCGCTGTTGCGCCCAAATTCCCAATTTCTTTAAAGTCACTGTGCCAATTTGCCGCTTAGGGATATTGATAATCCGCAAAAAAGCGCTGTCGTCTTGAGGATTGGTCAGCAGACGTAAATAGGCCAAAATATCTTTGATTTCACTGCGGGCAAAAAATGACAGGCCTCCCGACAACTGATAAGCAATTCGGTAACGTAATAATACCTGTTCAAATGGCTGAGATTGATGGTTATTTCGGTAAAAAATCGCGTAATCGCGATAAGCCGCTTTATGTAGAGCGCGATGGGTAACGATCTCATGCACGACCCGCTCCGCCTCCTGTAATTCATTAGCAGTGCTAATAACTCGGATGGGATCGCCGTAATCAACGGTAGAAAATAGCTGCTTGGTTACGATATGGGGATTATGGGCAATTAAATGGTTGGCTACCCTCAAGATCCGCCCGGTCGACCGGTAGTTGCGTTCAAGCTTAATAATTTTTAGTGCCGGGAAATCTTGCGATAAACGCAGCAAATTTTCGGGCTGTGCACCGCGCCAAACATAAATGGATTGATCGTCATCGCCGACTACGGTAAAACGCTGTCGCTGTCCAACCAGTAACTTTACTAACTCATATTGACTGCGGTTGGTATCTTGATACTCATCGACTAATAGGTAACGGATTCGCTGCTGCCACTGCTCACGCACTTGGTCATCCTGTTGTAACAACTGGGTGGGCAGCAGAATAAGATCTTCAAAATCAAGAATGCTGCAGGCTCGTAGGTATTCTTGATACTGTGCATAACATGCTGCTAACTGCTGCTCCTGAGGTAGTTTTGCAGCAGAAAGTGCCTGCTCTGGCAAAATTAATTCACGCTTCCAGGCAGTAATCGCAGCAGTCACCCGCTCTATGGCATGGCTAGCAGCGTAGGGGGTTGCCTCTAGTAAGGATTTTAATAGTGTTTGCTGATCTTGTGGATCAAACAGCGTGAAATTTGCTCTCAGCTGCAGTTGCGCGTGACTTTTCTGAATGATTTTCAGCCCCAAGGCATGAAAAGTAGAGAGTGTTACCCCCCGGATACCCGGTGCTTTGGGCGCACTCGCCAGCCGGGTTTTCATCTCTTTAGCGGCTTTATTGGTAAAGGTAACGGCCACAATATGTTCAGGCTGATAGCCACACTGGCGAACCAAATAATGAATTTTATGGATAATCACCCGCGTCTTACCTGAACCAGCACCGGCCAAAACTAAGCAAGGTCCTGCCACCTCGTGTACTGCTGTCTGTTGCTGTTCGTTTAAAGCCAAGGGGATCATGTTGATTGCTCAGTGACTCGATAAAGAAACAGTAGCGGAAACAGTAAGAAACTTTGCAAAATCAGTAGCAGCCAAAAATGGGGTAACTGTCCGCGTGCTTCACAATAACCATATAATACACCACCGATTACTGCTCCGATGGACAATTCGCCACCCGTGAGAAAACGCTGGATACCAAATGCCAGTGCAGGTGCTGTCGATAACCGATCCGTTAGCTCTAAATCAGTTTTTAAAAACAGTGCCATCTCTCCCACGCTGATTAATAATGTACCCATTACTAGAGCGGCTAGCCGCTGGTAGGATAACAGTAGATAGCCACCGCTAAAGCATATCAGTGTCATTCCAATCAAATGATTGTAACGCTTTCTGGCGATCCAAGCAGAACAAAAGGGTTGTAATAACCCTATGACTACACAGTGTAGGGCTAACAAGCCACTATACACTTTTGCACAGGCCACAGCAGTAACATAGAGGCCCATGTAATTTTGAAAAAAGGAAAAAAAGCAAACGGCACCCATATGCAACCCAGCGATGACCAACAGTACTGGCGAGCGCTTCACTGAATGGGAAAATATCTGAGGGAGTGCTGCCGTTACCGGAGGGTGGTGAATATACTTGATATGCAGTAGTGTTAACAGAAAAAACAGACCACTGACTATTAAAAATAGTCCGCGGTAACCAACGGTCCCCGATAAAAAAGGGATTGCTAACAATGGTCCTAATGCCATACCCAGCATCAGCAAAGTCGACGATAGCGATAAGAATAGCGCGCTTTACGGTCGACCGTTACTTGTTGAATTAGCAATGCTTTATTGGCAGGTAAATATCCAGCCGCTCCAACAGCGATTAATAAAATTGCTAAAACCATTCCCCAAGGATGCTGTGAAAAAGCGGCTAAAAAAAGAAATCCAAGGGTTCGGATTGCTAAAGCAATGACCATAGTTTTTTTAAGCCCCAAACGATCAGCTATCCAACCGCCTGCTAAACTACCACCAAATTGTATTAATGTATTTAAACCTAATAAAACACCGACTTTTCCCATTGTGTAGTGCGTCCGCAATAATAATGGGAAAAAGGGGATTGCCATAAAGCTAGCTAAAGGGATCAATCCGGCACTTACCAATAGCATCCATAAAGTACGGGGCATAGCTAATGCCCCTTTATAGGGTTGGCTGCCAAATCGTACCATCAGTATATCTTACCCATAATTTTCCGGCTATTGTATTAAACGAAGAAAACAACTTCTTGTGATTATCAGCCCCTAGGAAAATGAATCCTTTACGTTCTGTATTATTGGTAATAGTAGAAATTTTTTCTCCCGAATTAATATTAAATTCATATTCAAAAACACACATTGTATGGATTAAGAAATCTGGATTAACAACTTCTACTAACCTCACCCAGTGGTGGTAATAAACAGAAAAATCCAGCCACGGATTGATATTCAATATTTGATGGTAATTCAATTGGGTTGATATCTTGAGGCCTATTTTTCAGGTGACCAACCTATTAGAGGCCCGTTAGCTATGATCTGGCTACGCCGCTCGCAGTGCTTAGCATGCTTCTTAGCTGTACGCCCTCTTTTTACCAATGCAGTGGCTGCCGAAGTACAGTAGCTCTTGCCAGTAGTTCTATACACCTTAGTTTTCGCAATACTGTGCTACACTTTAGTGTCATCCGCTATTTCATGTTGTGCAAAACCTCTGCAATAAACGGCTTGAATTTGGTAACGTTGGCCTTCGGCCAACTATTGGTATTGCTGGTTCCTTTTAAATATTTCTCTTATCCATGCTAATTAGGTAATGCTACCAGCATGTACCGGTGGTTGACCCTTTTTTTCGACCTCTAGAATGTTGCAGTTATTACCTTAATTCAGTTTGAACTACCTACTTTTATTTTTCCATAATCAGTTAGTCTATCCAGGCATTATTTTTTGTCAAGCATTTTGATAGAAAATAGTAGGTAAAAAATACGTTTAATATGTTTATAAAAAATATATTTTGATAATAAAAAATGACCACAAGCAATAAGTGTAATGTTCTAGAGGTTGAAAAAATGTTTCAATTATTATATTAACCCTGATGCTGACCGGGACTGGTTATCTTTTATTGCCTGGAAAGAATTCCTTCTTATTGTCAGTTTAATAGTTAATCTAGCATTTCATTGTTAAACTGCTAGGTGGCGTTATTACTTATTATTTGATGCCTAAAAAACCAATGATAATCATTAACACTTTGAATAATATTAAGTTATTTATGCACCTTATCCAGAACTGAGATTAATTCAGTGGAATTTACGATTGGATCAATAACTATTTAAGTCATATAAAAATTAATGACTACTCACAGGAAATAGTTAATTTTTTAAAAATTGTTTTTTACTTTTTATGTCGAACTTCAATAATAATGTTATTACCAGCCAGCAGATTAAGGTGTCGATCAATGGCTTCGGTATTGATGCGATCTAAAGCAGCATCCCATTCATCTAGCAATAGCAGGGCCCCTTGGCGGTTTTCTAAAATTGTTTGCAAGATCTGCCGATGCTGCTGACCCGTTGAGCCATTTACTACCTCCATTCCCAATAAAATGCCAGGACTCCATAAAATGGCTTTAGGATGTTGCTGTTTAATCAGCTTTAATAGAGATGATTTTCCGCTCCCGTTATCACCAGTAACCAAAAACCTTCCCTGGCAACAATAAGAAACGCTAAGATACTCCAGTAGGATTGTAGGCGTCCATGGCTGGCTGACGGGACCCTGCAGGCAGTTTATCACTATAGCCTGGGAATTTAATCCGCTCATCAGCGGCTGTTTGGGCAATTGGGTTACAAACCGCTCTAGATTATTAATCCTATGATTTAAAAAAAATAGGTTGCTGATGCTGGTACACAGTGAGTGAGTGTGTTGCAATAGCTGTAAGGAACGGGGCAATATCGCCACCAATGCGCCTAGTAGAACCCCATGCGTCATCATCTGCTGCTGGGCTATCCCGATGATGATGGGAATGGCGATTAATATTGGAGCACAGCTAAATAGCTGCTCGATCACCTTATGGCGTTCCTTTAAAATAAACAGCTGCCGCACCGGTTGCTTGGCGGTGCACTGTGCCGCCTGAGCATCATGGTGATCACCAAAAAATAGGTTATCCCAAACACGCTGCAGTGCATTTAAAGCAGTCAGTTTCTGCCACTGGATCTGGCTGGCAAGCCGCTGCATAGGAAGTTTGGCAAGCCCCATCGATAGTACTGCAAGCAGTAGTGTGAGTAGCATGGACAGAGCAAATTTTCCTCCTAAAATTAGCGCAAAGGCGATAACCGTAAACGGTATATTTAGAAAAATGGCGATCGCATCCACAAAGGTATGGCTAGCCTCCTGAAAGGTCTGCAGGGACTCCCCTGCTATCCAGTTCTGGGTGGTGATCTTATTGTCTGCTGTTGCCCAGCTGATATCTGTTCCCAGTTGCTGAAAGACTCTTTGATAATAGAGGGACCAACACTCATTAGCTAATCGTGTTTGAAAAAACAGCGAGAATGCGCCCAGTAAATAGGCCAAGGCAACTAAAGTGAAAAATAGGATAATAGGCTTGAGGACAGCATTTGGATAATGAGCAGCGGCCAGGCCTGCTAACCCAATGCAGTAAGTAGAAAGCCCGATTGCCAGCTGCTGCAATCCTACCAGTAAAACACTGGCAATAAAGAATCGATTAGTTAGCAGATATTTCACAAAACATTAGCATAACTTAAATTATTATGTTATTTTTACATTAATTAACTGTAGAGAGTTATTGCTTTTTAAATAACTGAGTGGTTTTGTCAGCATTTTACTCCATAACAACAACTAACTTTAAAACACCCCAAATAAACTATAAAACCCTAATAGTAGCTAACCAAACTTACAAAAGCAACATTCTAAAAATTCTCTTTGGCAACTTTAGGCAGATGCCTAGAGAATAATGAAACTGTCCTTTTTTAAATTAGGTTGCAGCAGTCAGGTAACAAGTTTTAAAGGTGCTTGGTTTACCTAGGCTGAGCGCTTCAGTGTCTGGCGTTAGCAATCTGATAACTGACAGCGATTAGCCTCCGGCTCACCAACTTCAATAACCCGCTCAACCCAGGGATCAGTTTAAGGAGTTTACCGGATGAAAAAGTGGTTCATCAATCTGTCGCTGCTGTTCATCGTGCTGTTCGGTTCGGTGATTGGGTTTAATGCATTTAAGCAACGAATGATTGCGAAAACCATTCAACACTTACCCGAACCTAGCCACCCTATCAGCATTCAACGCGTCGAACTCAGTGAGTGGCAATCGGTGCTAGAGAGTGTGGGTTTTTTGGAAGCCTACCAAGGGGTTACCCTAGCGAATCAACTGCCCGGTACCGTACAGCAGATCCTGTTTACCGCTGGAGAGACCGTTCAGGCAGGTACAAAATTATTGCAGTTAGACAGTGCGGTTGAACAAGCCCAATTACAAGTGGCTCAGGCTAAACAAATGGCGACCTATACCCACTACCAACGCAGCCAGCGACTCTATCAACAACGTGCTATCGCTAAAGAGAAGTTCGAGCAAGCACAAGCTGATTACCAAACACTGATGGCTGAGATCAAAAGCCTTCAGGAAACTCTACGTCGCCGTCAGATTTTCGCCCCCTTTACCGGTGTACTTGGCCTGAATCAGGTACAGCTTGGTCAATATTTAACCCCGGGAACCCCTATCGTCAATGTTCAGGATCTATCGAAGCTGCGAATTCGCTTTACCGTGCCACAAATAGCTGTTACTCGAATCGAGCTTCAACAACCGATTACGATTCAGGTTGATGCGCTCCCTGGAGAGCGATTTTCAGGAGTTATTTGTGCTCTTGAGCCACGAATTACTCCACACAGTGGATTACTGGAAGTACAGGCTGACATTACTACCGACAATCCGCTGCTACGTCCCGGCATGTTAGCACGCATTCATATTCCTGGCCCAACCAGCAGTCAGCTGCTGCTGCCACAAACAGCAGTCGCTTTTACCTTCTATGGTGAGACGGCTTACCGGCTAATTCGTGATGAACAGTCCGTTCAGCGAGTTAGCCAAGTGACCTTAAAAGTTGGTGAACGTCGAGATGGATGGGTTCAGGTGCTCGAGGGATTACAGCCTGGTGACCAGGTGGTCACGGCAGGTCAGGCGCGGTTAAGCCATGGCAGCCGCGTGACCATCGTTGAGCAAGCGTCCATACCCTCAACTTCACAACCGTTACCTAAACTCTGAGCAGGAGAAGTGGCCATCATGCAGTGGAGCGACCATTTTATCCGCCGTCCCGTATTAGCCAGCGCATTGAGTCTTCTTATAGCGCTTTTAGGCCTACAAGCTTTTTATAAGCTCCCCGTGCGGGAATATCCGCAGCTGACCCACACAGTGATCACAGTCACTACCCGTTATTATGGCGCCAGTGCTGAATTGATCCAAGGCTTCATTACTTCACCCTTAGAGCAAGCTGTTGCTAACGCTAATAATGTTGATTATCTCACCTCACAAAGCTTGCCAGGGACATCGATGATCACGGTACATATGCAGCTAAATAGCGATGCCGACGCTGCTTTAGCCGATATCCTATCTCAGGTCAATAGTGTGCGCGCTCGGCTACCCAAAGAGGCTGAAGATCCAACGATTGAGCGTTCCAGTAGCAATGCCACCTCAATCATCTATTTAGGTTTTACCAGCAGTGATCTCACCTCCAGTCAAATGACCGATTACCTACAACGAGTAATCCGCCCACAACTGCTAGCGATCAATGGCATCTCCAAAGTCAATTTAATGGGTGGGCAGCAGTACGCCTTGCGCGTATGGATTGATCCGCAAAAGCTAGGGATATTAGGGATTTCCCTAGATCAGGCAGTGGCTCAACTGCAAGCCAATAATTATCAATCGGCCACTGGCGAGTGGGTGGGACAGTGGATCCGCTATTATAGCAGCGCCGATACTCAAATCAGTGGCTTGGAGGCATTACGCACTTTAGTCATCGCGGCCCCCCAAGGGCAGTTAGTGCGTTTACAGGACATTGCCGAAATTACTTTAGACAAAAGCCATGATCGCTACCGAGTCTCAGCGAATGGAAGTGAGGCAGTCATCGCCAGTATTGATAGTGTGCCCAATGCCAATCCAATGACCATCGCCCATGAGATCCGGCAGTTGCTCCCCACGCTAGAGAAAACTCTGTTGCCGGCGGTCAAGATGACCCTGTTATATGATACCAGTACGCCCATCGATGCTGCCATCCGTGAGGTGATTAAAACTTTAATCGAGGCTTTAGTAATTGTATTAGCCGTGATCCTGCTGTTTCTCGGCCGCTGGCGCGCCGTGGTGATCCCAATTGTTACCATTCCACTCTCGCTGCTCGGAGTGCTTTGGCTAATGCAACTATTTGGCTTTAGTATTAATCTGTTGACCTTGTTGGCAATGGTCTTGGCGATTGGCTTGGTGGTTGATGATGCGATTGTGGTTTTGGAAAATATTGAACGCTTGATTCAGAGCGGTCATACCCCTTTTAGAGCTGCTATTCTCGGTACGTGGGAGATCGCTTTACCGGTTATCACTATGACAATTACTCTGGCCGCTGTCTATGCACCCATTGCTTTTATGCATGGGTTAACCGGTGCGCTGTTTCAAGAATTTGCACTAACGCTGTCAGGGGCAGTTATCATCTCCGGAGTGATTGCGCTAACCCTATCACCGGTGATGTGCTGCCAACTACTAACCGTTCATAAGCCTTCAACCTTTGAGCGGCGAACCCAGCAGTCGTTACAATGGATAGCTGATCGCTATGAGCAGGCTTTAAAAGCCACCTTATCCCAGCGTCCAGCTGTGCTGCTGTTCGCCTTGTTGGTACTCCTCTCGCTGCCGCTGCTGGCGCGCTGGATCCCCCAAGAGTTAGCACCTGCCGAAGATCGAGGAGCATTACTGCTGATAGGCAATGCTCCGGCCTCAGCCAATTTAGATTTTATCCAGCAAGCCATGCAATCGGTCAATACCCTCTTAGATCAGCAACCCGAGGTAGTTTTCTCACAGATTTTCGTAGGTATGCCAGAGGCTAATCAAGCCTTTGGGATGGGGATAATGACACCCTGGGAGCAGCGCAAGCGCTCACAAAAAGCGGTTATTGACCGCGTTACCCCACAATTACAAAAAATTCCTGAAATTGCTATCACAGCTTTCTCATTGCCGGAACTACCCGGCAGTTCGTTGGGATTGCCTTTACAGTTTGTGATCACAACAGCTCAGCCTTTTGAGACACTACAGCAGATAGCTCAAGGGCTGTTAAACAAGGTACAAATAAACCGGCAGTTTGTTTACTCACAGCTCGATTTACAGTATGACGCACCCACTCTAGTGATGAGTATTGATAAAGACAGAGCAGCTTCTTATGGTATTACTCAGCAGGCTATTGGGCAAACTTTAGCAACCTTAGTAACCGATAGTCCATTGACTCGAGTTGAACTTGACGGTCAAGCCTATGAAGTGATTATCCAAGCCGAACGTCAACAGCGAATGGATCCCAGCGCATGGCAGCGCTATTTTGTCAATGCCGCTGATGGGCGTGCGATTCCGCTCAGTGCTCTGATAACGGCTAAAGTTGTTGGCAAACCCCGTGCGCTGAAACACTTTAATCAGATGAACTCAGCCACCATTAGTGTGGTGTTAGCACCAGGATTTTCAATGGGAGAGGCGATTGCTTGGTTTAAAGCACTCGCAGATGAGCAGTTACCTAAAGATTATCGATTTGATTTTACTGGAGAATCACGCCAATTTATCCAGGAAGGCCATCTTCTCTACTTTGCCTTCGCTTTAGCAATTATCGTTATTTATTTGGTGCTGGCGATGCAGTTTGAATCTTGGCGTGATCCCGGCGTTATTTTAGTTTCCGTGCCACTGGCCTTATCGGGCGCTTTTATTGCTATGGCTTGGGGAGCCTCTAGTTTAAACATCTACTCGCAAGTGGGGCTAATCACCTTAGTAGGATTGATTAGTAAACATGGCATTTTGATTGGTGAGGTCGCTAAAACCCTGCAGCTTTCACAAGGCATTAACCGTCAAGAAGCTGTTTTATTAGCGGCAAAGCTGCGACTTAGACCCATTATTATGACCACAGCCGCAATGGTAGCAGGCTCTATCCCATTGCTGTTTTCTACAGGTGCAGGGGCTGCTGCCCGCTTAAGTATTGGTATCGTTATGGTAGCAGGGCTCTCATTGGGAACGCTATTTACTCTATTTGTATTGCCGGTCATCTACTCGCTATTGGCTAGCCAGCATCAGCCGCTCCCTGAATTAATTGAAGAGACTTCAAGCGATGGGTAGGCCCTTATGGGTTATGGTGTAAAAATTTTGAACCATCAGCGGCATATGCCTGAAATACCTTTTTGTAAGAAAATATTTGTGAAAGTTTCTGCCAGAAAGCTTATTTTTACTGAAATTTATAGAAATATTCTGTAATATTCCATTTTTTACAATCAACCTTATTAAGAATAAAAAATTTCCAGGCGCTGAATCGTCTATCTCAACCGAACCACTGCCAGATTTTTAAAAATGCTTTTTTTAACCCTCAATTTCCTCCCACTGCTGATCTTCGTTGCTTTATACGTTGGCACGGGTCTCTATCTAACCGCTATAGGCGTAGAGCAGGCATTTTATCAATTACCACCTACCATCGCCATCTTGCCCGCTATTATACTAGCCTGGCTACTGTACCACGGGAACACTAAAGAGCGATTGCAACGGCTACTGGATGGTATGCGCCATCCAGATATACTCAGTATGTGCCTAATTTTTCTGCTGGCAGGCGCTTTTAGTAGTATTACTAGCGCTATTGGTAGTATTGATGCACTGGTACAACTGGCCTTCTCTTTTATTCCTGGACCGTGGCTACTGATAGGTCTATTTATTACAGCCGCTTTGCTATCAATTGCTCTTGGCACCTCGATGGGAACCATCGCTGCCATCACACCCGTCGCTTATGGCTTAAGTGCCCAAGGCGCCTTTCCTGCGGCATTGGGGGCCGCTACTGTCGTTGGAGGGGCCATGTTGGGAGATAATTTATCACTGATCTCTGATACTACTATTGCTTCCGTGCTCTCTCAACAGGCTGATTGGCGTGCGAAATGTCGCCTTAATGCCCAAGTGGCCTGTGTAACGGCCGTCATTACCTTGGCACTACTCTGGTGCCAGCCACAATATCCACCGTTGACTCTAGATCACCAACCCTACTCCTTAATATTGATCCTTCCCTATTGCATCGTTATCACCCTGGCACTTTTGGGAACCCATGTGTTTATTGCTCTGACCCTAGGCATAATGTTTACTATGGCTATCGGCTTTATAGCTACTGATTATTCGGTGTTGGCCTTAGCGCAATCGATTGCCAATGGCTTTACTAACATGCAGGAAATATTGCTACTCTCTTTGCTTATTGGTGGGTTATCTGGCCTAATGGCGCCTGCTACTCAAAGGTTAACCCAGCAGTTAACCACTTGGTTAACCAAACAGAAGGTCGGCTATAAACCAGCTCAATTTCTTATCGCTGCTATCGTCAGCTTATTTAACCTACTGCTAGCCAATAATACCATCGCCATTATTATCAGTGGTGACTTTGCCAAGTCTATTGGGGAGCGCTATCAATTACCAGCCCACTACCGAGCTGTTTGGCTCGATTGCTTTGCTTGTGCTATCCAAGGGGGGATACCCTATGGTGCACAAATCCTATTGGCCAGTAGCATTGCCAAAGTTTCACCCATCACTGTTACTCAGCAAGTCTACTACTGCTACGTACTGGCAGCCGTTACCTCACTTTGGATTGTCAGCCAACGTAAGCGGGCGCTAGCAGGCTCTGGCCACTAGTCAATACCAAACCCTGTGAAAAAATTTGCTGATGACCCAATTTTTAAATTGGACAATTACACTTCGTCAGCGGAAATAAATCTCAGCATTGATTCACAAAGGATTTTTTATCGTTTGCACCCAGCTGACTGTGCTTTACGCTCTTTGCCAACTGGATATTACGATACCCATCAGATTGTTGAGACCCACCCAAATAATTGCCACAACAACCGCTGTGTTGAGCCGAGGAGGTGATCACCGTCCCCCCGGGGATTGTTTAATATAACAATATCCCATAGCAGTAACCTAACACTAATTGCCTTTAGCAAACAGCTTATTATCGGTTGCTTGGCAAGCGTAAGCCCATTGAAAAACTATTTTCTAGAGGTTGTTTGAGCATATTCTCTAAATAGCAATATCAAAGCAAACTAAAACCAGAAATACCTCAAGTGAGGTGATTGTCTAAACACACTACCGTATCCACAGACTTTTTTACTATTTTTCAGTCGCCGTAAATTTTTAATAATGTTAGTCTATTAATCTAATTTGTTTTAAACAATTCAGTAAATAACTTGTTATTTTAATAAAAAAATAATTAATGAATTGTTATTATAATAAGCTATAAATTAATGCTTTGTTATCTATCTAAGGGGTGGATTAATGAACGGTAAAATTAGTCATTTTAAAATGATCATTTTAGTAGGAGTATTAGGGATGGGTTGGTTTTATACACTATTATACACACTGGCTAAAGCCTATGGCCTCCCGGTTAGTCGGCCACAGGCAAAAGTACAAGAATTAGTTATTGGTGTCACTGGCGGTGATATTCAGTCACTGGATCCACATAAAACCAACGGTACTGAAGAGCAAAAAATTATCCGTGATCTGTTAGAAGGCCCCTATATTTTTGATAATCAGGGCAATGCCATTTTTGGAGCCTTTGTCTATGCTTATACCAACGATCAACAGGACTGGACTTTTAACCTACGTCCTGGAATGCGCTGGTCCAATGGTGATCCACTAACTGCCTATGACTTTGTCTACAGCTGGCAGCGGTTGGCGGATCCACAAACCGCATCACCCAAAGCCAGTATTCTCCAAGATATGGGAGTCAAGTTTATCGATGAGATAGTCGCTGGCAAACGCCCGCCCACGGATTTGGGGGTTATTGCTAGCGGTCCATCGACCCTACACTTGTTCCTTAATAAACCGCTGGGGTTTTTAACTAAGCTGTTGACCAGCACTGCTCTAATGCCTGTGCATCCAAAGACAATTAAACAACATGGGGACCACTGGACTTTACCGGCCAACTGGGTTGGTAACGGTGCCTATTGCCTCAAGAAACGAGCTCTCAATGATAACATCATACTCACCCGCAATCTCAATTATTGGGATCATAAACAGACTTCAATTAACCAAGTTACTTATCTAATCTTAGAGGAAAGCAGTGCATTAGCTTATTACAAACGGGGAAAAATCGATATTACCCATGAAATGGCTATCGACAGCTACAACCAATTACAGCCACAATTCTCTAGCGATGTCCAATGGTTAACCTCGGCAACAGTAGGCGGTTTTCAATTAAATACCAGAGTTAAGCCCTTTAACGATAGCCGTGTCCGCCAAGCACTAAATTTAGTGATCAATCGTGAACAATTATTCCAGGATCTGGGAATCAATGGGGCTAACCCTGCTTATAATATTGTACCCAATGGCATAGGAGATCTAAAGGCTTTCCAACCACCTTGGAAAGCTTGGGATTTTGATCAGCGACTGCAAATTGCTAAGCAATTGCTCCAAGATGCAGGGTTTGATAACCATAATCCTTTAACTTTTTCTCTGCTGTACAATGATGCTGGTGGCAATAAAAATATGGTAACAGCGATCAGTATGGTATGGAAAAAATTATTGGATGTTAATGTAATTTTAGATCAACAAGAATGGAAAATTTTCTTAGAACAGAAACAAAAAGGGCAATATCAGATGGCTCGGGCCAGCTCTTCTACCAGTCAATATGAACCTTATGGCTTACTCAGTAATTTTCATTCACAAAATTGCAATAACCGGACTGGCTATGCTAGCCATCAGCTCGATCAGTACCTTGAAAAGGTAACCAATGGGGGGCGTGACTATGAGCGTCACCCCTGGTATCACCGAGCTGAGGCATTATTAGCCGAAGAAGTGCCCTTTATTCCGCTTAGTCACCCTCGTTATGCTCGGTTGGTTAAACCCTATGTAGGTGGCCTAAATCCAGAGAACCAAGTTGAGATCTTCTATACCAAAAATCTTTACCTTCGCCGACATCCTAAGGCACCAAAAGAAGCCAGATACTAACTTAATCTGGCTTTAATTCACTGGCCAGCGTGGACCTCAATGCCGCGCTGGTGGTAGATGGCTATTTATGTGAAATCAACCGCTTTTGGCGTTTGACTCGATAAAGTTAATCCGTAACGGTATAAAACATTTTTTTTCACCTGATGAATTGAGGCGGTTAGCCTGGCTGCCTGCTTCAACGGTAAATGGTCTAATAACAGGGTGAAGGTCTGTTTAGCGGCTGCGGACAGTGGTTCCGTTTCATGCGGCTGGTAACCAGATACTACCAAAACCATTTCGCCCCGCTGGCGCCAAGGATCTTGCTTTACCCAAGTCAATAGCTCGGCGACTGGCGCTCCCTGAATTTTTTCCCATACCTTAGTTAATTCACGCGCCAAGACCACGTAACGGTCCGCTCCCAATACAGTGATCATAGCTTGTAAGCAATCGATAATCCGATGGCATGATTCGTAAAAAATCAGCGTTCGCTGCTCGGTAGCAACAGTTTGCAACATTTGACAACGTTCTGCCTGCTTAGCCGGCAAAAAACCCTCAAAGCAGAAGCGATCGGTAGCAATTCCAGCGGCGGAGAGTGCGGCGATGGCCGCACAAGGCCCTGGCAAAGGAACTACCGCAATCCCTGCTAAATGGCAAGCTCTGACCAGCTGGAAACCCGGGTCGCTGATTAACGGTGTCCCTGCATTGGATAATAATGCTAATTGATTTCCTGCCTGTAATTGCCTGATTAATCTAGGCACACAGCGAGCTTCATTGTACTCATAAAGCGCTAACAAACGTTTTGCAATCCCAAAATGTTTCAACAAGCGTCCGCTATGTCGCGTATCCTCAGCAACGATTAGATCTGCGCTGCGTAATACGGTTAACGCACGCAATGTGATATCTTCTAAATGGCCAATCGGTGTCGGCACAATATAAAGCGTTGCGATGGGCATCGTAACTTATACCTTAAACGGTTATGTTTTGGTTGTGTCCCTGACAGGGTGCTACTAAGATGGTGAGCAATAAATTTTCCTGAAGAGCTTAAACCATTTTATGTTGTTAATGCGCCTCACCACACAGCTGCTACGTACTATACTATTTTTACTATTGACCACAATATTGCTCAATGGCTGCCAACAACCCGTTGTGCGCTCGCTTGATGAGCTCTATGACCCAACAGTGTCAGCCGCAGAGTATTTAAGGCGCTCTCAGCGTGGTCAAGCAACGCAAACCAATACCTGGCGACTATTGGCGATACGCGCCTGGTTACAGGAAGGCCAGTTAGCACAAGCTATCGAGCAGCTCGAGGCATTAGCTTTCCCCCTCACACCCGAGCAACACCGGGAATATTATCTACTCACCCTAGCCATTGCAATTGAGCAGCAAGACCTCACCGCGACTATAACTAGCCGTGACGCGCTGGCAGCTGAGTCACTAAGCCAGTCGCAACAACTCCGTTACTACCCGTTGTGCTATACGCTTGCTCTGTGGCAGCAGGATCGTTTAGGTGCTTTATCTGCATTGATTGCCCTGAATCCCTTGCTAGCACCACCCCTGCAAGCTGCTAATCAGCAGCAGATATGGTTGTGCTTAACAACTTTGTCAGCGACAGAAAAACAGGCACTTACCACTGAACTACCTGCTTCACCCACCTTGCAGGGTTGGTTGGCGCTGTTTGCATTATACGAAACAGCCTTTTCCGATCAGCAACAACGTCAACAAGCAATAGCCACCTGGTGCCAACAATATCCTAATCACCCGGCCGCTAACCAGTTGCCGGTAGCAATCGTGCAACAATTACAAGCACAGCCTATAAAATTAAAAAAAATTGGCCTGCTGCTGCCCCTTAATGGACCCTACGCCCCTTACAGCAATAGCCTGTACCAGGGCTTTATGCAAGCAGTAGAACAAGCGAAAAACCAGGATACTTTATTCAACTCAGCAGATACCATGACTTTAAGTCATCAACTTGTACCTACTACGCCATTGCCCGAAATCATTGTTTATGACACTACGGCCAACCCACTCAGCACTTTATTCACTCAAGCAAAACAAGATCAAATCTCTATTTTAGTGGGACCACTGCGAAAACAGGATGTTGAACAGCTGAATCAATTGAAAATTACTATTCCCTTATTGGCGCTCAATGTCCCCCAACAACCCTCTGCTCAGCCTGCGATTTTTTACTATGGTTTAACTCCGAACGACGAATCACAAGAAGCAGCACGGCGCTTATGGCGTCAAAAAAAACAGCAACCACTCCTATTAATTCCACGCAATGAGATGGGTGAAAAAGCAGCTCAAGCATTTCAAAGTACCTGGCAGCAGCTTGCTGGCTACCCACCGACAGTTCGTTATTTTCCTAAATCAACTGAGTTGAAGCAGATGATTAACCAACTGTCGAAGCAACGCCTAACGAAGGTTAAGGTTGCAGAAAAAACAGTTCCGGTTGAAATGATAGAAACTAACGGAGAGCAGATCATAGAAGCAACAGACAATGTTGAAATCGATCGATTGCGAGCTCTATTTGCCGAACCTGCTGAGGAGTCAGCGGCTGTCATAGAACCCGCTCGATCAGCCATCGATGCCATCTACATGGTGGCTACTCCTGAAGAATTTATATTATTAAAACCACTGCTGGATATGAGCACTCCGGTTACTGGTCGTCCCGAATTTTACGCGAGTTCACGCTGCTTACAGTCCACTATCGATCCTGATCACCGCTTAGAGATGGAGGGCCTACAGCTCGTCGATATGCCACTATTAATTACCCAACGACCCAAAGCTATTCATCGACAAGCAGCTAAACAGTGCCATTATGATTTCTCATTAATGCGCCTGTATGCAATGGGTTACGATGCCTGGGCTTTAATTAACCATTTTGACGAGCTAATGAAATTACCCTATTTCCAGTTATCAGGGTTGACTGGTGTTCTTAAAGCAGATTCCTATGGCATCATTCATCGACAATTATCATGGGCACGTTATCACCGTGGTCAAAGAGTAGCGTTGCCTTAGCACGGCGGCAGAAAAGCTACTACTATGAACAGCAAGCACGATGCTACTTAGAGCAAGCAGGATTACGCTATATTGCTGCTAATGTCTTATGTCGAGGCGGCGAAATTGATCTGATTATACAACAGCAACAGACGTGGGTTTTTGTTGAAGTCCGCTACCGAAGAACCAACCACTACGGAGGCGCACTAATCAGCATAACTTCCCATAAACAGCGCTGTTTGTACCACGCTGCTCGTATCTGGTTACTAAGACAGGGTCTTTGTATTAATATAGTACCCTGCCGCTTTGATGTGGTAGCATTCACTGGAGAATCTCCAACGATTGATTGGATCCCCAATGCGTTTACCACAAACTGGTGACCGATGTTAGAACGAATAAAAAGCTGTTTGACAGAAAGTATCCGAATACAAATTGCTGCCGCGGAAATTTTGCCTGAAAGCATTGCTCAGGCCGCTGCTGCGATAGTTCAAAGCTTATTAAATGGTAACAAGATCCTCTGTTGTGGTAATGGACTCTCAGCCGCCAGTGCTCAATATTTTAGCACCCGGCTGATTCATCATGAGACTGAGCGGCCTAGTCTTCCTGCTTTTGCCTTAACGACAGACTCTATTACACTGACAGCCATTATTAATGACAATTTATCCGATGAGATTTATGCTAAGCAGGTCCGTGCTTTCGGCCATGCAGGTGATATTTTGCTGGTAATTGCGACGCGAGGGAGCCACCCAGCACTTATCAAAGCTGTTGAAACGGCTGTGACACGTGATATCACTATCATTACTTTAAGCGGTGAAAATGATGGAGAATTAGCGGGTCTTATGGGTTCACAAGATGTTGAAATTCGTATCCCTTCCCAAAATAGCGCACATATTCAAGCGATTCAAATTATGGTTCTTAACTGCTTATCCGATCTGATTGATTATCGCCTATTTAAATCATCTGAATCTCCTGGAGTATAGAATATGCGAGGCTCAACGATAACTGTTGGCTTACTTTTAACGGCTATCATCAGCCTCTCGGGGTGTGTTGGTGCTTTAATGGCGACTACCGCGGTAGTCGTTGGTCAAGCGGCAACCGATACTCGGACTCTCGGGAATCAACTAGATGACCGTACGCTTAAAATCCGGATTTTAAAAGCCTTGCGTTCTGACGAACACATTCAACACGATACTCGTTACCAACTAATTATCCATAATGGTGTGGTGGTTTTGCTTGGCCAAGCACCTTCTGCTGCCCTGCGAAAACAGATTGAAAAAGCTGTGAAAGCAATCCCTGGCGTGGTAGCAATACACAATGAGATCAGACAATCGCCTATCATCACCGCAAAAAAGATTGCCCATGATAGTTGGATTGCCTCAAAAATCCGATCGCAATTGTTGGTTAATAAAAAAATTCAGATTAACCACGTAAAAATAGCGGTAGAGGCGGGTGAAGTCCTCCTCTATGGTTCAGTAGTTCAAAAGGAGGCTGAGCAAGCAGTGACTATTGCTCGATATACCCAAGGGGTAGTGAAAGTACTTCAGATCTTCCAATATCTGGATGAGGCTCAAGCTGATCGCAATTAGATATTTATTAGCAGCCCTATTAGGCTACTAACAACAATTAACAATCACTTAATGATCCGTAGTGGGGTCGGTTTAGCTGGCTCGGATACCGTGAATGACTGCTTTATCTTTGCATCAGCTATTCCTGGCATGACAGTGACTTGCTGCGTCTGCTCTTTTTGGTAGCTAGGCTCTTCGACGAAGAGTGTCCCTGCACCAGTTTCACGAGCGTAAATCCCTGCCATTGCTGCCATAGGCACTACAATCTCTTGCGGCACACCATGAAAACAAGCATTAAAGCAAACTTGCTCTGTGGTCATTTTCCATTCGATGACTGCCTGTGGAGAGACGTTAAGTACAATTTTTCCATCCTTAGTAGCATCCAACGGCACTTTAACACCGGGGTAAGGCGCTTTAACTACCAGATAAGGCGTTAATTGGTTGGCCACCATCCAATCATAATAAGCACGAAATAGATAGGGTCGTAAGGGCTGATGAGTATTCATACACGTTCCTTAGTTACCGAAAATAATTGGACATAGCACGCTCAGCATCTGTTAACGAAGCTAAAAAAGCATCTCTATCGAACAGCCGTTGCATATAACTATTTAGAGCTTTGGAACCAGTCCCTGATAATACAACTTGATAGTAAGGCAAGCGCCATAATAGTGGCGTTAAGTAGCAGTCAACCAAGCTGAATTCCTCGCTCATAAAGTAGGGGAACTCAGCAAACACGGGTGCCACCGATAGCAGTTCATCACTTAATTGCTGACGCGCAACATCCGCTTCGGTTTTCGAGCTAGTGATAATCTTGCTTAACAACGAATACCAATCCTGTTCAATACGATAGGCCATCAAGCGACTATTACCTCGAGCAACCGGATAGACCGGCATCAGTGAGGGATGCGGGAAACGCTCATCCAAATACTCCATAATAATCTTAGCGTTATAAAGCACCAACTCCCGATCAACGAGCGTTGGTACGGTACGATAAGGATTGAGGTCAATTAAATCTTGCGGCAAATTATTGCTATTGACCATCTCAATGTCGACATTTACACCCTTTTCGGCCAATACAATACGTACTTGATGGCTAAAAATATCAGTTGGACTAGAAAACAGAGTCATTATTGAACGTTTATTCACAGCAACTGCCATCCATCCTCCCAATAAAAATAAAAACAGGTTAGTGCGCTACAACCATTACACGACAGCACTACTTTTGGCTATCGATAAATTGATTGACTCCTGCCAAAAATTCCGTCATTATGACACAATTAGAAAAAATAATACAATTAGTTTCAATCCTTGGAGCACAAGGCTTTATTCTCTCGAAAACTGGGCTCCCTCCATTAGAAATCCCGTATGTTACATCTCTTTTTTATCAAAATGCAAAGACACACACCATGCTGCTAGCAGATAAGAACTTTTCTAACAATGGTAAGCTCTCTTCATATCCCTATTTGTCAGCCTCCTGGCTTCCCTAATAGTACTGACTAACCATAGCCGTATGGTAGCAGATTCATGATAACCATTGTTCGGGTTGCACTACCAGTGCCACTGGCTGTTCTTTTTGATTACCAGCTAGGAAATCAACCATTGCCTGTAAAAGGTGCTCGGGTTAAGGTTTCCTTTGGATCGCGCAACCTAATTGGTATCGTTGCTGATTACGCGGAGAGTAGTGAGCTGCCCTTGACCCAAATTAAACCGCTACTGGCTATTTTAGACCAACAGGCGCTGTTTTCCGAAGCATTATGGAAACTATTACATTGGGCTGCTGCCTATTACCAATACCCCCTTGGCGAAGTACTACAAGCTGCTCTGCCTAAAGCTCTCCGTCAAGGGAAAGCTGCCTCAATAACAGCTAGTATTCAATGGCGAATCACCCCTTTAGGCTGCTCGCTACTAGATTGCTCACGCTACTCACGCCAAGCACCTAAACAACAGGCTGCATTGCGTCAATTACACCAACAAAATACTTTAGCACCCCATGCGATTAAACAACCTATTTTACGTACTTTACAAGCTAAAGGATTAGTGCAAGCCATCCAAAATCAACCCATAGCGCCCCCTAATCGCTTACTTTGCCAACACACTAAGGAGCTTTTGCCAATCTTAACGGCTGAGCAACAATCGGCAGTCACTAGCATCAGTCAACAACTCAACCGCTTTAATGTCTGGTTGCTCCAAGGAGTGACTGGTTCTGGAAAAACTGAGGTTTACCTGCGCTTAATAGCGCAGGTGCTAGCTCAAGGAAAACAGATCATACTATTAGTCCCAGAAATTAGTTTAACTCATCAAACCATTGACCGCCTGCAACGGCGCTTATCTGTGCCCCTGGCGGTTCATCATTCCGGGCTCAGCAATCGTGAACGTCTGGAACTTTGGATTGCTGCCCAAAGTGAGCAAATCATTTTGGTAGTGGGCACTCGCTCCGCACTATTTACCCCATTTCCGAATTTAGGGATGATTATTGTCGATGAGGAACATGATCGCTCTTATAAACAACAGAGTGGTTGGCGCTATCATGCTAGAGATTTATCGATATTACGAGCTCGTAATGAAGGGATACCCATTGTACTAGGTTCTGCCACTCCCGCTTTAGAAACTCTTTATAACCTACATCAAGGTAAATATCGCTCCTTACGGTTAACCCAACGAGCTGGTGGTGCTACATCTGCTAAACAGCAATTGATTGATCTTAAGGGAAAGCCTTTGGCTGCTGGCATGTCACCTAAATTGCTCTTACATATCCATCAACATTTACAAGCTGGCAACCAAGTTCTTTTGTTTTTAAATCGTCGGGGTTATGCCCCTACGCATTTATGCCATGATTGTGGTTGGATAGCAGCTTGCCCTCGTTGCGATCGTTACTATACGTTTCATCACCATATCCAAAAGCTCTGTTGTCATCATTGTGGCAAACAGCATTCACTGATACCACAATGTGCCACTTGCGGTTCAACCCATCTAATCACTTTAGGGATTGGTACCGAACAGCTAGAATTAGCATTGCGCCAGTTATTGCCTCAAATACCTATTCAGCGTATTGACCGCGACAGTACTCGTCTAAAAGGTACTTTGGCACGCCAACTATCAACCATTCATCAAGGTACGCCTCAGATATTGATTGGCACCCAGATGTTAGCAAAAGGGCATCATTTTCCTGATGTCACCCTGGTTGCCCTACTTGACATTGACGCTGCTCTCTTTTCCGCCGACTATCGAGCCGCTGAACGACTTGCACAACTCTATACCCAGGTGGCAGGTCGTGCTGGACGCGCCAATAAACCGGGTGAAGTTATCTTACAAACTCATCACCCACAACACCCTTTGTTACAAACTTTACTGCTCCAGGGATATTCTGCCTTCACCAAACAGGTTTTAGAGGAGCGGCGCCAAGCATTACTCCCCCCCTACGTCAGCCACGCTATCCTCTTTGCTGAGTCTCTTCAATCCCAACGGGCAGTCGACTTTTTGATAGCAGTACGTCAACTATTCGAAAAAACAGTCCCCCAAGACAACCCCTTATGGCTATTGGGTCCAATGCCCTCGCTACAAGCTAAACGGGCAGGCTATTTCCGCTGGCAGTTACTGCTGCAACACCCCTCTCGTGAAACATTACAACAACAACTACGATTATATTTCCGAAATATTATTGCCTTACCGCTAGCTCACAAAATAAAATGGGCCTTAGATGTCGATCCGGTTGAAGGTTGACATTATTAAATTTATACTTAAAAGCTTTAATTAAATTGACCAATGTATGACCTCTTTTTAATCTAAGTTAACTGATTCACCCATAGGTTAATAATGAGAATTACTTGATAATCAACAATAGGAAAAAGGTATTATTAGTTATGAAACGATTCCAGTTTGCCCACTTGATAATAGCAACGTCATTACTAATTAACGGTTGCGCTACAGAAACTTCCAAATCAGTCGAAGCTAAAAAAGTAGTTTCAGCAGGAACAACCTACCACGGCATCCGCAGTGCCATCGCGGTCGGTCAATTTGATAATCGTTCCAACTATCTGCAAGGAATCTTCTCTGATGGCATCGATCGCTTAGGCAATCAATCAAAAACTATTTTAATTACCCATCTCCAACAAACAGGACGTTTCAACGTACTGGAAAGGGATAATCTACAGGCTCTGAAAGCCGAAGCAGACATTAGAGGTCAAGCACAAACACTAAAGGGAGCTCGCTACGTAATCACTGGAGATGTTACAGAGTTTGGTCGAAAAGAGGTAGGTGATCACCAAGCTTGGGGAATTTTAGGTCGCGGAAAATCGCAAGTTGCCTATGCCAAAGTTAGCTTAAATGTAGTTAATGTACAAACTTCCGAAGTTATCTATTCGGCACAAGGTGCTGGTGAGTATAAACTCTCCAACCGCGAAGTGATTGGTTTTGGTGGCTCTGCTGGCTATGATTCTACCCTAAATGGTAAGGTTTTAGATTTAGCTATTCGTGAGGCCGTCAACCAGTTGGTAAGTGGTATCGAAAGTGGTGCTTGGAAGCCTCAATCTTAATTAACTTTAATTAATCAACTTTAGGATAATAACCTATGGCAGGTTCCCTTAAACTAGGATTAGCGGCTGCAGTACTGCTATTGGGTGCGTGCAGTTCTGCACCACCCCAGCTCTACTATTGGGATCAGTATGAAAAAACTCTGTATCAATATTATCAGCCAGAAAAAAGCTCTTTTGCTGAGCAGGTTTCTAACTTAGAAAAGGTGGTAGCACAAACTGCTGCTAAAGGAAAAAAGGTACCACCTGGACTACATGCTCATTTGGGCTTGCTGTACAGCAAGTTAGGGAAATTTGAAAAAGCATTGCAGCAATTTAAGATAGAAAAACAGTTATTTCCTGAGGCTACTGCATTTATGGATTTTTTGCTAAAAAAGCAGTCTAGAAGCGGTTTATGAGTAGTTTAATGAGTAGTTTGTGTTTAGTTATCCTGTTACTGTTAACTGGATGTACTGGAACCACTGGGGTTCAGGACTATACCCACTATAAAAATCATCTTCCTAAATCTATTATTGTCATTACTCCTGAGAATCATTCTCTTGATATTAATGCAGCGCCCAGCTTATTAACACAAATCAACTACCCATTGTCTGAAGCGGGCTACTACGTCTTTCCAATTGCTGTTGTGGAGGAAACCTTTCGGCAAAATGGCGTCACCAATGCTCACGATATTCGTACCATTAATCCTAAAAAAATTCAGGAAACCTTTGGTGCTGATGCACTACTAGATTTGCAAATCAAAGATTACGGGACACAATTTCAACTGATCGACAGCGTAACCCGTGTCACTGCTTCAGCTAAGCTGATTGATCTTAAGACAGGAGCTGTTCTCTGGTCGGGCAGTGCGACTGCGAATAGCAATGAACAAGATAACTCCATAGAGTTAAACCCAATCGGTATACTAGTCAAAGCAGTAGTTAAGCAGGTCGTGGCCTCCTCAACCAATAAGAGTCACCAAATTGCTGAAATAACCGCTTGCCGGTTGTTGGCTGTTGGCGGTAAAAACGGTCTACTCTACGGACCCCGTTCGCCCTTTTTTCAACAGGATAAATAGTCAGCAATGTGCTATTGCTGCTTAGCTAACTGAGTAGTTTCTGGAATCTGTAGGCGTTTACCGACCCGCAGCCGATGGCTAGTGAGTCGGTTATGCTGCTGCAGGTAGTGCCAAGTCATTCCATAGCGGCGAGCAATAGTAAATAACGTTTCTCCTGCCTGGACCACATGCTCCTTGACCACAACAGAGGTCTTAGAATACTTCTTGGGGGTGTTAGCAAGCTGTCGTTTAATCATAGGTGAGGGCTGAGAAGGAGGGTAGAGTTGATAGTAGTGTTTGATGCCCTGATAAACCGCCTTAGCAATCTGTCGTTGGTAGTGCGTTTTCCTTAGTAAGCGCTCCTCAATAGGATGAGTGATGAAGCCACTTTCTACTAAGAGTGAGGGGATATCCAACGACTGTAGGACTCCAAGGCTTGCGTATGCTGGCGTTCGCTTATGCAAAGCGGTAATGCTAGATAATTCACCTAATATCGAGCTGGCTACCTGATAACCAACTTGTTGGGAATAACCGAATTGCAAATCTAATAAAGCATGCTGTACATGGTAATCTCCCGAATTTTGCGCGACTGGTATAATTTTTTTTAACGATAACGGTAGTGGTTGCGATTGAGTTAACCAACGTCCGACCTCACGATGAGCGCGTTGATTAGAGAGCACCCAAACTGAGGCACCGCGAGCTTGACGATTTACAGCACCATCCGCATGGATAGAAACCAATAGTTGCGCTCGTTGTTGACGTGCTAAAGTAGAACGCTCACTGACGGGTATAAACTGATCATGAGTTCGGATCAATACTGGTGTAAATTGCTTATCTTGAAGTAATAGTTCTGCTAAACGACGGGCAATCGCCAAAGTCACTTGCTTTTCCTGCAATCCAGTAGGGCCAATAGCTCCGGGATCTTTACCGCCATGTCCAGCATCAATAGCCACGATAATTTTTTTAGCTGGGAGCGATTTAACCAAAGCCACCCGTTTATCGTTCTTCTGTTTCACTCGATTTTTTTTAGCAGATAAAGCTGGTTTTGCAGGAGGAACTGTCTTAATGTTGGTAACAACAGTCGGTTTCTTATGGTTTTTTATTGTGCCACCAGCACTAATAGGGTTTGGTATGACTAAACATAACCAGAGAAAATAGCTAAAATAATTGAGGGGCCGATAACGCCGTCGCTTAAGCATTGTCTAGGTGTCTAAGTAACTGCTGCCCGGTTAATGAGCATGTTCGCAAAATTGCCTGGCGCCCAATGGGCGAATAGAGCAATTGTATCTCTACATCAGCAAGTGGCAACCAACCAATGCCGTGTCCGGGCCATTCAATTAACTGTAAACTATTTTCTTGCTGTTGATAATCACGAATACCCACAGTCTCGAGCTCTTCCGGGTTATTTAATCGATAAAGATCCCAATGATACACCCGCCAACGGCATAATCGGTAAGGTTCTACTAACGTGTAAGTAGGACTTTTAACGGTACCCGTGTAGCCTAAAGCCGACAAAAAACCTCGACACCAGGTAGTCTTACCAGTACCCAACTCACCTACTAAATAGAAAACTGTCGTTTTCTGACAAGCTCGTGCAACAACGCCTCCAAAAGCTTCAGTTGCCGAAACACTTGGTAAATTTTGACATCTCTGCTCCACACGAATACCTATCCCAATGCTTAGCTAAATCCAAGAAAGCAATTTATGATGTTAACTATTTTAAAAAAAATAGCTAAAAGGTCAAGGGTAGTGTTTTCTTATCGGTGATGTCGTGCTTACTTAAGATTAGATATTTTAAATATAGGTTGACACAAGGCTGCTGACAACAAAAAATAACATTTACCCAACTGAAAATTAATAAAGTGCTATGTATAAATTATTTTTACATTTGATATTTTGCTTATAAAAATTCTCAAGTAGTGGAGGAAAATCATGATTTCACCGCCCAATAATAATAGTATTAAATTTTTTATAAGTCCAGAGATAACTAATACTGAAGAATTGACAATGTAGCCTATGTTAATTTTAAAAAACCCAAAAAATAATTTTTTAAAATGATGATATATTTAAATAATTTATTAACGAAAAATTTAATCCAAAATTTTATAAAATTTTTTAGGTTGATTATTCTGGATGAAAATATTAGGTGATAACGTCTAGGGATTAAAAATAAACTTATCTGAGATGTGGATCTGAGTGGTTCTGTACTTAGTAATAGAGCAGTCTGTAGGCATTCCTAAAAAATCCCGCCGTTGGGCAGGATTTTTATCAAAAATCAGCTATTAGTAAGCACAGGATTTTCTACCCTCTTCTTCTTTAATATCACTTTTTTGTGTGATTTTAGAAAATGAGCGACCTAGATCCGTCGCTGACCAAATCCAAAGAATCATACAGACAATAAATATAACCTCAATATAGGGAAGAACAAAGCTAATAGAACCTAGCAATAATAGAATCTGGTAGATAATTGAGCCGCCTGCTTTACCAAAGCGAGCTCCTACAACATCGATAGCAGCTTTACCTTTGACTTTCGATTCTTCATCTAAGGGAATATAAGCCATTTCTTTAGTAGGATCAAACAGAGAGTATTTGGCTGCTTTGCTTAAAATATTCTGAATAGTGCCGAAGAATACAGCCAGCCATAAAATATTAAAATTGCTTAGCCAGGGCTTAAAACTTTCTTCAAAAATAATCAAATTGAAAAAAGCTAACCCTAAAACAAAAATGGCCACAGGAGTAACTAAAGCAGCGATTGTCCAACCAAATTTACGAATAACATTCCCAGCAACAAATAACATCATTACGATGGTAGTCCAACCTAAATATTTGCTATAACTTCCCATAAAATTCAGGTAATCAGCTTTATTAGGATATTGTAATTTTAGATAACTCTTCCAAACCACTTCGATTAAGTTAATACTGATTCCATAGCAAATCACTAATAAGGCAATACAAATCAGATAACGGGACTTCATCAGCATCTTGATACTATCCAATAACCCCAATTTCAATTTTTTACTTTTTTGTTTCAGCAAAGCTGGATCATAAAAACGAGTATCCGTTAGAATATTACGATTAATCCACCAATATATCGCAATAATGGATAGTGAAGATAATACGAAAAAAATAGACAAATGCTTAATATTAAATGCCATGGCAGCTTCTTCGTTCAAAAGCTGAACCTTGGCTATTTTAGATAATTTACTAATGGTATCACCAGCAACCACTAAAGCTAAGTTGGCCCCAATACCAAATAATGCATAAAAACGTTTAGCTTCGTTGACTTTAGTAATTTGGTTAGCAAATTGCCAAAACAGCAAGGAAAGCGCGACACTACCCCAAAGCTCAGAAAAAATATAGAATAATGAAAATGACCATAATCTAATAACTTCGGTAAAGCCTTTTGGTAAAAAGGCAACGGATAACTCTGCCGGATGTAACAACTGGTGATTAGGATAAAGAAATAGGGAGAATAGCGAAAAAAAACCGATAAAAAATGATATGGCTATGTAAAATAGCGTAGGTTTATTGACTAGATTACTCAATTTTGAGTAAGCAATAATAAATAGGATAGCTGCTGGTGTGACTCCCCAAAATTTAATATAAGGGAGTATCTCAGCACCGCTTGTTTGTGCAGCGCCGACCAATAATGCATCCTTTGTATTGCGCATAATGCTATAGTTAAAAGAGATAAAGAAGAACATGAGGAACATAGGTAAAAATTTCTTCAATTCATAAAAATGAATTGGAAACAGCAGTGACCTCATTTTCCCAAAAGGCGATTCAGCGGTTTGGATAGGTTTCATAATCAAGTTAATGGTCCAACAGGTTTACAGAGATCGTAACTTAGGAAATCACACAGCATGCCGCTGTTTGAGCAGCGGTTTAAGCTAAGCAACACCAGGCATTTAATAAAACTATAGTCTCTTAGCAGTCACTTTGCAAAAATCAGCAAACATCTCGGATATACTTAACTACCTAATAAAACTATTATGTAACTTATAGTCTAAAGTTTTAACAACTAACCGAGTATAGTGAAAGCAGAACTTGCTTTGCTGAGACTCGCACAGGATACCTAAAAATTAAAAAAAATCAATGAATTAAGTGGTTTTTTAGCTTTATCGATTAAAAAACAATCAATTTAGACTAAACTATTTCTCTGGATAAGCCACTTTCCACGGGTAAAATAGTTGAAAGCCGCCTTGGCAACTGACTATAGCGCTGGCACCGCGACTTCAACATGGCTTGCAATACTAATTTATCAGCACACAAAATCAGCTGCTTTTTAGCACGGGTTACCGCCGTATACAATAATTCTCGAGTCAGTAAAGGGGTATGGCTTGGCGGTAATAGTAATAAAACTCGCAAGCTCTCTGAGCCTTGAGCTTTGTGAACGGTCAATGCATAGGTTGTTTGGTATGCTGTCAACCGACGTGGATCGATTGCGATAACGGAACCATCATTCCCACTAAAATAGACCGCTAATTTTCCCTGGGCATTAAACAGAGTAACCCCTATATCCCCATTGGTTAGTCCTAAGGCAGCCTGGTTGCTAGTCATTAAGATAGGACGCCCGCAATACCAAGGATTACCTAATGACCGTGTAATTAAACCTGCTTGCTGCAATGCTTGTTCAACACACTGGTTTAGCCCGCTTACCCCAAAAGGTCCTTCAGCTAACGCACATAGTAATTGAAATTCAAAAAACTTAGACAAAACTTGCTGTGGCTCCATACGCTGTTTTGCCCGTTCCAGATAGTCCCGGTAACCCCGCACGCAGGCCTGCTCAATCACTTGCTCTATTGATGGCAATAGCTCATACCAAACTATCCCAGATGAAGCGTTTTGTAGCGTTGCTAAAAATGTCTCTTCCTCTCCCTGCCGTATCGATACAGCCAAGCAATCTAAAGCGGAGTCAGCTGAGAAACGATAACGGGTGACTAATCGGCAGAGCGCATCATTTAAGCCACCACTTTTGGCCTTTCTTGCTGGCAGCGAATAACCAGTTAGTTGATTGAGTTCAGCAATCCTTGATAGGCTGTAACCAGATATCGCTGACTCGACCAAATCCCTCAGCAAAGCTCCCGATTCAACCGCAGGCAGTTGATCGCTGTCGCCTAGTAAAATTAAGTGGGCATCAGAGGGTAATGCCTCTATTAGACGTGCCATCAGCGAAAAGGAAACCAGCGAAAATTCATCGATAATTAATAGATCGAGTGATAATCGGTTATCTCGATGATAACGCCAGCAATGCCCATTGTTTCGAGCCCCTAAAAGCCGATGTAGTGTTGTTGCTTCTTTTGGAAACTCTGCCAGCAGGGCTACATCAAGAGGTAAGCTTTGCTTTGCCTGAGTTAAAGCCTCAACCAATCGTGCAGCAGCCTTACCCGTTGTCGCTGCCAGTTGGATACGTACCCGGGGTTGTTGACTTTCAGAGCTCTCATTGTTGACTGGATGGGTAGAATGCAGCAACAAATAGGTGGCCAGGAGATAGGCAACCGTTGTCGTTTTTCCACTGCCTGGGCCACCCACTATCAGCGCAATTTTGCGAGTTAGGGCCACGGCAACCGCTACCTTCTGCCAATTAATTTCATCGATGTCGCTACTATCAGCAAATAGCTGCGTTAATAGTCTCTGTAATTGCTGTCGATTAGGCGCCACTGTCAGCTGAGTCTCTTGAAAAAATCGCGCCAAGCTGCACTCGTCATGCCACCATCGATGGTGATAAAGATGCTGATTTTCTAAAACCAGCGGAGTGGCAGTTTGCCCATCACCGACTGCATCGCTGGATTGCAGCCATTTTTCCCAAGTCTCTACATTGGGTTGCTGTAATTGCTGCCAAATTTGATTGGTTAACAATACATAACCGCCTTTAAACCATTGTTCAGGCTGGCTTAACCACTGTAAGGGTAAACAAATGTTTCCTAAATGACTTTCATAACTTAATAAAGCTGCGGCAACTGCTACTGGTCCTTGAGGGGCAATCCAACGAGCAAAGTGATAATCAATGGGACGCAATGCGCCTAGAGTTTCAGCCTGTTTTAATAAGGTTAGTAACATGAATTAACTTTCAACTGGCCAGCTGACAATCCAGGGCATCAATTAATTCTACCGCTGGTTTATGGAAAAACACACCGTTACCCTGGTCATCCATACCCCGTAAAAATAGGTAAAAAATCCCACCGAAATGGCTAGCATACTGATAATTAGGGCACCGTTGACGCAAATAACGATGCAGTGCTACCGTATAAAGCTGATATTGTAAATCATATCGATGCTCTACCATTGCTGCTACTAAAGCAGAACGTGTATAAGCACTGACACTCTCTCCTAACCAATTTGATTTATAATCTAGCAAGTAATAGCGATCTTGCCAACAAAATACCAAATCAATACTGCCCTGCAACATCCCATACAGCTTGGTAAAGTATAAAGTGCTGGCTTTCCGTGATAAGGGATCATACCTCCTCATAAGCGTATCCAATGTTGAGGACTCTAATCGACTGTCCACTGGTAGATAAAACTGCATTTCACAGCATCTTTGAGTCAATGTTATTTGACGTAAACAAGGGCCTTCAGCCATCAAAGGCGTTCGCAAAATCTGTGCTAACCACTGCTGCAGTAATCGACTCCACCGACTATCTAACCCCTGCTGCTTCAACTGCTCTTCAAGCCAATTCAATTGAATCGGCTGAGTAAAATCCAGTTGCTGCAATAAGTTGTGTAAGACAGTTCCTGCTTCAGTGCCCCTTGGAAACTGGTGCACCTTTAGATGCTCTGGACTCTCTAATAATGTGTTAATTACAGTTGAATTTAAAAAAAGCAATGGAGCGTTACCGGTAGCTCCCTCAGTATACTGGTTTCGTAAAGCAGAATAACTGCTGATCTGCCAATATGATTGTAATGGCTGTTTAAAAACACGTGCTTGGAGCACCTGTTTTCTCTCAGTCTCTGCCCTATACAATGCTTGCGAGCGATTACTGTTTTCAACCAAGGATACTTTAATTTCTGGTGATTGTAAGTCCGCTAATGCTTGCTGTAGATGCTGCTGATCACCTGCTTCTCCTCGCTGTAACAAGTAACCCAGCGCACTGTGATGTAGATCGGTGGTTTTAGCTTTCCGAGCTTTACCCGATACAACCGGAGCAACACCTACACTACAATGAAAAATTGCGCGTGTTAGTGCCACGTAAAGCAGGCGAACTGATTCTGCTAATTGTTCTTGTTCCGCCCACTGCTGAGCTGGCAATGTACTGCGTAAATCTAAGGTGGCTTGATAAGTTTGCCGATCATGATAGTAAACATACTTTTGCTGACGGAAGGCACAAGCAAAAGGCAGCCAAACTAAAGGGTACTCCAATCCCTTGGATTTATGGATAGTGATAATCTTCACTAAATGTCGGTCACTTTCTAAACGCAATAGATGATTTTCCGCTGTGCGATTGGGATGGGCAATCTGCTGACTGAACCAACGTAACAATGCTTGAGGTGTTGCCAGCTGTCGTGATGCTTCTTGTAATAACTCACCCAAGTGGCGTAAATCAGTTAAACGCCGCTCGCCGTCAGGCAAAGTTAATAATTTTTCGGGCAATTGGCGACGAAACAATAAGCGTTGCAGCAATGGCTGCGGGGACATTTGGTGCCATAACTGTTGGTAGTCAGCAAACTCATCTAAAATAGTCTCCCACTGATCATTTTCCTGATGTAGCTGCTCTATAGCATTGGCATCTAACATCAACAATGATCCTGCCAGCAGTGGTAAGAGAGATTCTATAGAGATTGGATAGGATAATACCTGTAACCAGCGAAATAGCTCTTGAGCTTCAGAGGTTGCAAATACACTTTGCTGTTCTGAAAGATAAACTGAAGGGATCGATAGTGCTCCCAAAGCACGCCGAATCAGCAGCGCTTCATCAGCTGTACGGACTAAAACAGCAATATCGCTGGCTTCTACCGGTCGTGACTGAGTCCCTTGAACCAGTAATGCTTGGTGCTGCTGACCAGAAGCTAACCAAGTGCTGATCTCAGAGGCACACCAGGTTGCTAAAGTTTCACCATACTGTTGCAACGACATCAGCTGGTCACAATAGTGAAACTGTAAAGCAGCTTGCACTTTCTTTTGAATAATAAAATGAGTTTGTGTTGATGAATCGGGCGTTTGTAGTGTTGAGAAGGGAATATCCTGATCAAAAACAAAGGGGGCGGGTGCCTGTTGAAACAGCTGATTAATGGCATTAACCAACGATCGTCCAGAACGCCAATTTATCTGTAAGGTATAGTGACTCTCAATAACACGCTTTGCCTGCATATAGGTAAAAATATCAGCTCCTCGGAAAGCATAGATAGCTTGCTTAGGATCACCAATTAACAGTAATAGAGTTTTTGGATGGTGCTTGTAGACTGTCTGAAAAATGCGATATTGCATGGGATCAGTATCTTGGAATTCATCGATTAGTGCGGCTGGGTAGCGTTGACGAATAGTTGCTGCCAATCGATGGCCCCCAGTTTGTTGCAGTGCTGTATCCAATTGGCTTAATAAATCATCAAAAGTGACTTCAGCTCGTTGTTGTTTATGGTGAACTAACGTTTGGCGGATTTCAGGAAGCGCTTGAGCAATTACCAAATCTTTCAGTGTCAAAGGTAATTCATAAAGCGTATCGATTGCTTGAAATAAAGGGTGTTGAAGAGGTTCCCCACTCAATGTAGCCTGAGCAAGTACTGAGTAACGAAAGCGTGATAATACATTAGGAAGCTGATAATCTTCTGTCGCTTGCTGAGCCCAATCATCGATTTCTTGTAGCCAGCGTGCGAGGTAGCGGGTTGGGTAACGCTGTTTGTTAAGTGCAATTTGGCCGAGTAACCCTGCTGCTGAAGTGGTTGACCGCCATTGCTGCTTCACCCCTTCAATAGCTGCAATTAACCGATGGTGACGAGCCAACAGGGTTTCCATCGGCGTGGTATACGTTAGCAGTTTTGGCAAATCCCCTGTTAGGTATTGAGCTAATTCTCTAAATAGCTCTTTTGGTTCTGCCCACTCCTGCTGAATTACCCGCGCTAGTGAAGAAGGCACAGAGTAAAAATGCCGTCGCCAATAGTCAGTAACCACCTGCTGTTGCAACGGCTGTTCCTGAGTTATTAATTGCTGATTTAAAAAGGTTCTGACGTCAATAGCCTGCTGAATTAATATTCGCTGACAAAAGGCGTGAATGGTCATAATCGCCGCTTCATCCATTTGCCGCTCGGCAGCCGCTAAATAACTGGCAGCAACTTTCGGCTTATCGATGGTAGCCCATAGCTGCTTTAAAGCATCATCATCTCTTGTGTGATTATGATTACATAAATATTGGAGTTGGCGTATACGTTGACGGACACGCTCTCGGAGCTCTTGCGTGGCAGCTTCCGTAAAGGTGACAACTAAGATTTGATCAACTCTAAGGGGGGGACGTTCAGGCTTATCTAAGCCTAACAACAGACGCAGATAAATCGTAATAACGGTAAAGGTTTTTCCAGTACCCGCCGAAGCTTCTATTAAGTGCTGCCCCTGCAATGGGCAGCACCAGGGTTCAGCACGCTGCATAAATGCTCTCCCTACATCACAGGTAGATGGCAAGCATTAAAAGTATTCAGTTTGCAGCAGTTTACAAAAAAGTCAATTTCCAATCAATGCAAAGTCTGCTTAACGCTACAACACTGCCTATAGACAAAGCCTGAACCACAAGGGCAAAGATCATCGCTCCCAATTTTTCGAAAAGTATGCTGGAAAACATCAAGTGAGCTTAGACTCGATCCAGCTCTGTGTCGGTAAGGATTAAAATAATTATAAATCAGTGTAACACTATAAGAAATTTCTTTAGGCAGTTGCTTACGTTTACGAGGCCCAATCGGTTTATTAAAAGGATGAAGTGCTGGATCAGGATTATTCTCCATCACCAGTGACAAAATAGGGTAAGTAACCTCTTCATATTCACGATCACGCATGAGTTTATCCCAACGCTCGTCCTCACAGAGACTTGCCCCATACAAAAATCCAGCAGCCCAATCATTGCCTAACGGCAGATCTTTTTGATTAACATACAGTAGGGGTAAAAATAGCCTTCCTGAAGCTAATCGAGCTTCAATGTATTGCCAATGCTGTTCTAAGTGTTCTAAAAAAAGTTGAATTTCTTGCTGATCAGAAAAATCTTTTTCGCTAAGAGATTCCACACCCAATAATGCAGGAACACATTGCAAAACACCAATCGATTTAATACCTGAACAGATAATGGCTGCGAATAGCCCATCCATTCCTTCTAGGCTCATTCCATCTCGTTGATAAAAGCGACTTAAAATTTCATCGATAATATCTAATTCTTTATCACTTAACGGCTGCTGAGTAATAGTAGCGGTTTCCATTGACATACTTTTTTTGTACAAAGAAATTTTGTTATTCTAACCAACTGAACTACCGCACCAGATACTTAAACGGCCTATTGTTAAAAATTAATACCTGCCGCATGAAGGT
>DWNI01000011.1:0-46990 GCA_018250175.1 Alychna victa
ATGCGACAAAAGTGTCGGGAACACTTTTGAACGCCGCTCGCGGCGGCCCCGGAGGGGCGAGTATCAGGATGATACGAATATTGTAGGGAACTGCCAGGCATCAAATTAGCATTAACCCCGACTGAAAGGTCGGGTTTTTTTGCTATATGCAGATTAAAAAATGCCGCAGGCGGCACTTTTTTTCCCCGTTATTGTTGTTTTACCCACTCATAGATAAAACCCGCAACCCCTTCTGCATTATTGATGTCCATTACGGGTACAGAAACGGCTAATGGCGCGTTACTGGCTATAGCAATGACGTTTTGATCGATCTCTAACTCTTCAGCTTTGTGACCTGTTTCCTGTCTGAATAGTAAAATTTTTGCCACCGCTTCATGCTTGAAGCCTTCGACAAGAATAAGATCCAGACCGGTGCTGTCCATTCTTGAGGCGAGGTAATGCAGATCCAGCTCAGGCAGTTCCGGCGTTTCCGTCATTAAAGCCCAGCGCTTCTGGCTGGCAACGATGGTCTGCGCTGCACCTGCTTTGCGTAGCTCATAGCTGTCCTTTCCCGGCTTATCCACATCCATATCATGATGCGTATGTTTGATAAGCCCTGGCCTGATCCCCTTTTCCAGCAAAAGTGGGATTAGCTGCTTCAGTAACGTGGTTTTTCCTGTCCCGCTCCAGGCTGCAATAGCCAGTAAAGGCGGTGTTATCCTTTTTTCTGCCATTGTGAAAGCTCATCAAGAGTATTTATATTGGTAAAACGAGCTGTCTGGCCATCAAAAGAGACAGCATGCCCGCCGGTGCTTAATAAAAACTGCATCACTCGCCTTTCCCCTGCGCTCAAATATTCTTTAAGCGGTAAACAGAGCGAACGATGAAGCAGCGCAACGCCTGGATGATCCCGCTGACCATCATTTACCCAGGTTGCCCGTGAATCTCCGCGTGACTGCCAAAGCCTTAAGGCCAGATTGTCAGGGATATTGGGGGTATCACAGGGGCAGAATAGCAGCCACTCGCTTTCCGTTTGCTCCATAACGGCTAACATACCGGCCAGCGGCCCCGGGTAATCACTCATTGAATCCTGAATAACCGAAACCTCATTTTGCTGATAGATCTCAAGGTTTCTGTTGGCGCTGATAATAATATTGCCTACCTGTGGCTGTAATGCCCTGAGGACGTGCCGGAAAAGGGGCTGGCCGTTAAGCAGGGCTAATCCCTTATCATTGCCGCCCATTCTGCTTCCCCGGCCGCCGGCCAGCACCACGCCGGTTACCTCTGTTAATCGCTGCACGAATATCGCCTCTTTTAATGTGGGTTTGAGCCTGCTAACGTGTGGCCTTTCACCTGTGATAAGGAACACCAACATGAAATGTAAGCGCCTTAACGAACTTCTTGAACTGCTTCAGCCGGCATGGCAGAAAGAGCCAGATCTTAACCTGATACAATTCTTGCAGAAACTGGCCACGGAGTCAGGTTATCGCGGTGAGCTGACCGATCTGACTGACGATGTACTGATCTACCACCTTAAAATGCGTGATTCTGCAAAAGATGACGCTATTCCGGGTATTAAAAAAGACTATGAGGAAGACTTTAAAACGGCCCTCCTGCGCGCTCGCGGCGTGATTAAAGAGTAAAAGCTTGTAAGTCGAGACACTTAAGCGGTTTTGAAATGTTATCCTGAAGTATTCGTATTTACTTCCGGTTGCCGGGATGACAGACAGCGCTTTTAATTTCCAGACTCTACATCCGGATACTATCCTCGATGCTCTTTATGAACAGGGCATTCGGGTGGACTCTGGGCTGACGCCGTTAAACAGTTTTGAAAACCGTGTTTACCAATTCCAGGATGAAGATCGCCAACGGTTCGTGGTGAAGTTTTATCGTCCACATCGCTGGTCAGCGGCGCAAATTGAAGAAGAGCACCAGTTTGCGCTTGAACTGCAGGCCGATGAAGTTCCTATGGCCGCTCCCCTTCGTTTTGCTGGAAACACGCTCCTGCAGCATCAGGGATTTATGTTTGCCGTGTTCCCAAGCCTGGGTGGACGACAATATGAAACTGATAACCTGGACCAGATGGAATGGGTAGGTCGTTACCTTGGCCGTATTCATCAAACCGGGCGTCAGCAGCTCTTCGAGCATCGCCCAACCATTGGTCTGGATGAATATCTTTTCCAGCCACGTGAGCTCTTTGAATATAGCCAGCTTATTCCCCGCGCCCTTAAGAAAGACTTTTTGGCCGCGACAGATGCGCTGATCGACGAAGTAAAACTCACCTGGCACACCGATTTTGAACCGCTTCGCCTGCACGGCGACTGCCATCCGGGTAACATTCTCTGGCGAGACGGGCCACTGTTTGTTGACCTTGATGATGCCCGTAATGGCCCAGCCGTGCAGGATATCTGGATGCTGCTTAACGGCGATAAGGCCGAGCAGCGCATTCAGTTAGAAACCATCATTGAAGCTTACGAAGAGTTTTCGTCATTTGATACCGCTGAGCTAACTCTGATTGAACCGTTACGCGCTATGCGCATTGTCTATTATCTCGCGTGGCTCATGCGGCGCTGGGATGACCCCGCATTCCCCCGAAATTTCCCCTGGTTTAGTGAGGAGGATTTCTGGAGAAGACAGACTGTAACCTTTACAGAGCAGGTCCGGGTTCTAAGAGAACCTCCATTACAATTAACGCCAATGTATTAATCAGTAAAATTCAGGAGAGAGTTGATTATGAAGAAGATTTGGCTGGCGCTGGCGGGCATGATCCTGGCATTTAGCGCTTCTGCAGCACAGTTCACCGACGGTAAACAGTACGTCACTCTGGATAAGCCGGTTGCCGGTGAACCGCAGGTCCTGGAGTTTTTCTCATTCTACTGCCCGCACTGCTACCAGTTCGAACAGGTGCTTCATGTTTCTGATAACGTGAAGAAGAAGCTGCCGGAAGGCACCAAAATGACCAAGTATCACGTTGAGTTCCTGGGCCCATTGGGCAAAGATTTGACTCAGGCATGGGCAGTGGCTGTGGCGCTGGGTGTAGAAGATAAAATCACCTCCCCAATGTTTGAAGCCGTTCAGAAAACGCAGACCGTGCAGAACGATGCTGACATCCGCAAGGTGTTTATTGATGCGGGCGTGAAGCCGGAAGAGTACGATGCGGCCTGGAACAGCTTCGTGGTTAAATCTTTGGTTGCTCAGCAAGAGAAAGCGGCAGCCGACCTTCAGCTGCAGGGCGTACCGGCCATGTATGTTAACGGCAAATATCAGCTGAACATGCAGGGGATGGATACCAGCAGCATGGATATCTTCGTGCAGCAGTATGCTGACACGGTGAAATACCTGGTTGAGAAGAAATAAAATAAGAAACAGCCGGTCACTGACCGGCTTTTTTGTCCCCGCCGTGCAGCGTTTCCAGCTGCTTATCTTTCTCGCCCCACAGCTTGTTTAGCCAGAGCTGAAAACAGCGCTTAAAGTTTTTATCGTTTACGTAATCCCCGTGCAACTCCTCGGTAATAGGTACCAATGAAATACGCACAACAATTTTCGTCATCCTTCCTGACAGCATATCGTAGAAGGGCAAACGGTCATTTTCCGGGTAGCATAACGTGACGTTCAGCATTTTATCGAACTGCTTGCCCAGTACGTTCATCGCCATTGCAATACCGGCCGCTTTTGGCGCTAACAAATAGTTAAATGGCGAGCGAGTCTGAGTCTTTTTCTCTGCGGTGAAGCGCGATCCTTCAACAAAATTCACAATAGTTGTCGGGTGAGCACGAAATTTTATGCAGGAACGACGTGTGGTTTCGACATCTTTACCGCGCTGCTCAGGATGGCGTAGCAGCCAGGCCCGCGAGTATCGTCTCATAAACGGCATATCCAGCGCCCAGCAGGCCAGCCCCATAAAAGGCACCCAGGCAAGCTGCTGCTTTAGGAAATACTTGTTCATGGGGATATGTTTGCGGAATAGCACGCAAAGAATCACGATATCTGCCCAGCTTTGATGATTGCAGATTAACAAATACCAGTTCTTTTTGCTGAGCCCTTCCAGCCCCTCGACATCCCACTTTAAATAAGGATTGAGGCGCAACAGCAGCGCGAGCCCCTCACACCAGCAGTACATCATGAAATCTGCAAATACCGAGATCGAGCGCCAGATGGCGGGAACGGGCAGCAGTAGCTTAACGATCCCGGCCATAATGATAGGAACAGAGCAGGCGATCGTCACCAGAATAGCCAGTGCAACACTTAGCACCAATGTGATCGCGGCGAGTAATCTCGACATAGGTAATTTTTTGCAGGTTAGGGTGTATGAATCGCTGGTATTAACGGCATTAAGAGGCGGATTTTATCAGAAAACCCAAAATGGCGACTCGCCAATTGAACAGGATTTTCATGAATCGCATTTATGGGAGAACAATGATTCGTCGTTTATCAATCGTCTGAGTATATATCCACATCAAACGATCGTGAGGTAATTCACGATGGCTAAATCGCTATTCTGTTAACTTACTGAAATTAAAATGCATTTAATAGAATAATGATAAGAATAATTTTGTGAAATTAGTTAGTTAAAAATATATGCACAAAGTTATCCACAGATTTGATCTTACGCAGGATCTCCCGACCCTGGAATTCTTTTCAGCATATTGCGCCCAATAGTTCATGTTTTTGGCCAGGCTATGGCATCCTTGAACAATAAATTAATCACAGGCATGGAACGGAACATTATGGTCCAGATCGCAGACAACCCGCTTATCCTCGTTGATGGCTCTTCCTATCTTTATCGGGCATATCACGCCTTCCCGCCGCTGACGAACAGCCGTGGCGAGCCAACGGGGGCGATGTACGGCGTGCTGAACATGCTGCGTAGCCTTATTTTGCAGTACCAGCCGACGCACGCGGCCGTGGTGTTTGATGCCAAAGGTAAAACGTTCCGTGATGAGCTTTTTGAGCACTATAAATCCCACCGTCCGCCGATGCCGGACGATCTAAGAGCGCAGATTGAGCCGCTGCACGCGATGGTGAAAGCGATGGGTCTGCCGCTGCTGGCGGTGTCGGGCGTTGAGGCCGATGACGTTATCGGCACGCTGGCGCTGGAGGCCGAAAAGGCCGGTCGCCCGGTGCTTATCAGTACCGGTGATAAAGACATGGCGCAGCTGGTCACGCCTGGCGTTACGTTGATTAACACCATGACTAACACCATTCTTGGGCCGGAAGAAGTACAGACAAAGTACGGCGTACCGCCGGAGCTGATCATCGACTTCCTGGCGCTGATGGGCGACTCCTCCGATAATATCCCTGGCGTACCGGGCGTGGGCGAGAAAACGGCGCAGGCGCTGCTGCAGGGCCTTGGCGGTCTGGATACGCTTTATGCCAACCCGGAAAAAATCGCTGAGCTCTCCTTCCGCGGTGCGAAAACCATGGCAGCCAAGCTTGAGCAAAGCAAAGAGCTGGCTTACCTGTCCTATAAGCTGGCCACCATTAAGACCGACGTTGAGCTGGAGCTGAGCTGCGAGCAGCTTGAAGTTCAGCAGCCAGCGGCAGATGAACTGTTGGGGCTCTTTAAGCAGTATGAATTCAAGCGCTGGGTAACAGACGTTGAGGCTGGCAAATGGATGCAGGCTAAAGGCGCAAAACCGGCAGCGCAGCCACACAAAGCCGCCGAGGTTGAAGCGGAACCCGAAGCGCCAGCCAGCCAGCTCTCTTATGACAACTACGTCACCATTCTCGATGAGAAGGTGCTGGTTGAATGGATTGAACGGCTGAAAAAAGCGCCGCTGTTTGCGTTTGATACCGAGACCGACAGCCTGGATAACGTCAGCGCGAACCTGGTGGGGCTTTCCTTCGCCACGGAGCCGGGCGTCGCCTGTTACATCCCGGTTGCGCATGATTATCTCGATGCGCCAGATCAGATTTCCCGCGAGCGTGCGCTTGAGTTGCTTAAGCCGCTGCTGGAAGACGAGAAAGCGCTGAAAGTCGGGCAGAACCTGAAATATGACCGCGGCATCATGCAGAACTATGGTATTGAGCTGCGCGGCATTGCTTTTGACACCATGCTGGAGTCCTACACGCTGGACAGCGTTGCGGGCCGCCACGATATGGACAGCCTTGCCGATCGCTGGCTGAAGCACCAAACCATCTCGTTTGAAGAAATTGCCGGCAAAGGCAAAAAACAGCTGACCTTTAACCAGATCGATCTGGAAACTGCCGGGCGTTATGCGGCTGAAGATGCCGACGTAACCCTGCAGCTGCACCTGAAGATGTGGCCGAAGCTTCAGAAGGAAGAAGGCCCGCTGAATATCTTCAAAAACGTCGAAATGCCGCTGGTTCCGGTAATTTCACGTATTGAACGTAACGGCGTTAAAATTGACCCGGCTATCTTGCATACGCATTCCGGCGAGCTGACCAAACGTCTTGCCGAGCTTGAACTCAAAGCCCATGATATTGCCGGTGAAGAATTCAATCTCTCTTCTACTAAACAGTTGCAAACGATTCTGTTTGAAAAACAAGGTATTAAGCCGCTGAAGAAGACGCCAGGCGGCGCACCATCAACCTCCGAAGAGGTGCTTGAAGAGCTGGCTCTGGATTACCCGCTGCCGAAAGTGATTCTGGAATACCGTGGCCTTGCGAAGCTGAAATCTACCTATACCGACAAACTGCCGCTGATGATTAGCCCGATTACCGGACGCGTGCATACGTCTTATCATCAGGCGGTAACGGCTACCGGACGTCTGTCTTCTACCGATCCAAACCTGCAAAACATTCCGGTTCGTAACGATGAAGGTCGACGTATTCGTCAGGCTTTTATTGCGCCGACTGATTACGTGATTCTTTCTGCTGACTACTCGCAAATTGAACTGCGCATCATGGCTCATCTTTCCCGCGATAAAGGTTTGTTAAGCGCCTTTGCCGAAGGAAAAGACATCCACCGTGCCACCGCCGCAGAAGTGTTTGGCCTGCCGCTTGAAAGCGTTACCGGGGAGCAGCGCCGCAGCGCGAAGGCGATTAACTTTGGTCTGATCTACGGGATGAGCGCGTTTGGCCTTTCTCGCCAGCTCAACATTCCGCGTAAAGAGTCCCAGAAGTACATGGATCTCTACTTCGAACGTTACCCTGGCGTGCTGGAATATATGGAGCGTACGCGCGCTCAGGCGAAAGATCGGGGCTATGTTGAAACGCTGGATGGCCGCCGCCTCTATCTGCCGGATATCAGTTCCAGCAACGGCGCTCGCCGTGCCGGTGCCGAACGTGCCGCGATTAATGCCCCGATGCAGGGAACGGCCGCTGACATCATAAAGCGCGCGATGATTGCCGTTGATGACTGGCTGGAGACGGATAAGCCACGGGTGAAAATGATCATGCAGGTTCACGATGAACTGGTATTTGAAGTGCACAAAGACGACGTGGAAGCGGTATCTAAAAAGGTGCATGAGCTTATGGAAAGCAGCATGAAGCTCGACGTGCCGCTGCTGGTGGAAGTGGGCAGCGGTAAAAACTGGGATGAGGCACATTAATACGCAATTGCTCAGGTCATGTTTTTGTAACTAAGCAACATAAGTCATAGCTTTTTGTGATGATGCTTCAAGAATGTGATGCAAGAAGTGAAAAAAAACTACAAAAAATGCTTTTTTGAGTGATTAAAAAGGAGTAGAGTTATTCGCGTAGGGTACAGAGGTAAGATGTTCTATCTTTCAGACCTTTTACTTCACGTAATCGGATTTGGCTGAATATTTAGCCGCCCCAGTCAGAAATGACTGGGGCGTTTTTTATTGCGCGAAAGAAAAGAAAAACGCGGCCTGGGCCGCGTATTGGACTGATGGCAAGCCTCGGGCAAAACCGATATGCCAGAGGGAGCGTCTTAATTACTCTTCAGCCGCTTCTTCTTCCACCGCCGGCGGAAGATCGTTATACCAGCTATCCAGCTTCAGGCGCAGTTTATCCACGCCGGTTTTCTTCAGGGAAGAAAACGCTTCAACCTCAATATTACCGCCAAACGCCAGAACCGCCTCGCGCACCATATTCAGCTGCGCTTTGCGTGCGCCTGAAGCCAGCTTATCGGCTTTGGTCAGCAGCAGCATCACTTCGATATTGCTGGCTACGGCCCACTGAATCATCTGCTGGTCGAGATCTTTCAGCGGATGGCGAATATCCATCAGCACGACCAGCCCTTTCAGGCTGTTACGCTTTTGCAGGTATTCACCCAGCGCGCGCTGCCACTTGTGCTTCACCTCTTCAGGGACTTCGGCATAGCCGTAGCCCGGTAAATCCACCAGGCGTTTGCCTTCGGCAACTTCGAACAGGTTGATAAGCTGGGTACGGCCAGGCGTTTTACTGGTGCGCGCCAGGCCTTTTTGGTTGGTCAGCGTATTCAGCGAGCTGGATTTTCCCGCGTTAGAGCGGCCTGCGAAAGCAACCTCAATACCGGTATCAGAAGGCAGATGGCGAATGTCCGGTGCGCTGAGCACGAACTTAGTCAGTTGATAGTTCCAGTTTTTCAAAACGGTTGTCTCCGTCAGGTAAGCATTTGTCGGGGATTATACCTGAACGAGCAGAAAACGCCGTGTTTCTCGCCAGAAGAGGAACAATATGAAGAAAATGAGCGTTGGTTAACCTGTCGCCTTTTTTCTTTGCTTGCTTTCTGCTAGATTCCGCCGCAATTCTATACTGAATAAAATGGCTTAAGACGACTTATCATGAAGCAACAAAACTCGGCACCACAAGGTAAAAAACCGGCAAAAGCACGCCGCAAATCGCGCGAAGAGATCGACCAGGAAGCGCGTGAGCGTAAGCGTCAGAAAAAACACAGTGGCCACGCCGCGGGTAGCCGTGCCAACGGTGAAAGCCAGGCAAAAAGCGGTAAAGCTTCGGGTCAGGCGAAAGACCCGCGTATCGGCAGTAAAAAACCAATCCAACTGGGCGTAACCGCAGCAGCACCGGTCGCCAAACAGCACAAACCAAAGAGCGAGAAACCTATGCTAACACCACAGGCTGAGCTGGATATGCTGGAAAATGATGAGCGCCTGGACGGGCTGCTGGAGCGTCTGGAAGCGGGCGAAACGCTGAGCAAAGAAGAGCAGTCCTGGGTTGATGCGAAGCTCGATCGTATCGACGCGCTGATGGCAGAACTCGGCATTGCCTGGGAAGACGATGAAGAGGAAGACGAAGAAAAAACTGACGATTTAATGCGTCTGCTGAAAGGCGGCAACTGACGTTTACTCCTATGGGATTACCTGTTCTTATTATGGTTATTCCGCTGGTGTGTTATCTGCTGTGGTTATTCGTTAAACTACGGCGGCTGTCGCGGCTGCAGAATTCGCTGCGGCGAAGGGTTATGGTTCGCGGAATGAGCGGGCCAGCTTCGCCTCGTCGACGCCGGCGACAACACCGCAAGGAGTGAGTATGTCTGAGCAGTTAATCGACTGGGATCTGGCTCTGATCCAGAAATATAATTATTCAGGGCCGCGTTATACCTCTTATCCAACCGCTTTAGAGTTTTCAGAAGCTTTTGGCGAGCCGGAATTTTTGCAGGCGGTTGCCCGTTACCCGGAGCGCCCGCTGTCGCTCTACGTGCATATCCCGTTCTGCCACAAGCTTTGCTATTTCTGCGGCTGCAATAAAATTGTGACCCGCCAGCAGCATAAAGCCGACCAGTATCTCGATGCCCTGGAGCAGGAAATTATCCATCGTGCGCCGCTGTTTGCCGGTCGCCACGTTAGCCAGCTCCACTGGGGCGGTGGGACGCCAACCTACCTGAGCAAAGCGCAAATCAGCCGCCTGATGGCGCTGCTGCGAGGCCATTTCTGCTTCAACGATGATGCCGAACTGTCCATTGAAGTTGACCCACGTGAAATCGAGCTGGACGTGCTTGACCATCTTCGGATGGAAGGCTTTACCCGTCTTAGCATGGGCGTACAGGACTTCAACAAAGAAGTGCAGCGCCTTGTTAACCGCGAGCAGGATGAAGCGTTTATTTTCGCGCTTATTCAGCGTGCGCGAGATCTGGGTTTTACTTCCACCAATATCGACCTGATTTATGGTCTGCCAAAGCAAACGGCGGAAAGCTTTGCTTTTACGCTCAAGCGCGTGGCCGAGCTAAGCCCGCATCGTCTTAGCGTGTTCAACTATGCTCACCTGCCAACGCTGTTTGCCGCCCAGCGTAAGATCAAAGATGCTGATTTACCGAGCGCCCAGCAGAAGCTGGATATCCTGCAGGAAACCATCGCCTCGCTGACCGACTCAGGCTATCAGTTTATCGGCATGGATCACTTTGCCCGCCCGGATGACGAACTCGCTATCGCCCAGCGCGAAGGTAAATTGCACCGTAATTTCCAGGGCTACACCACACAGGGTGACAGCGATCTGTTGGGGCTTGGCGTATCGGCCATCAGCATGATTGGCGACTGCTACGCGCAGAACCAGAAAGAGCTGAAGCGCTACTATCAGCAGGTGGACGAGCAGGGCAATGCGCTGTGGCGCGGCCTGGCGTTAATGCGCGATGATTGTATTCGCCGCGACGTCATTAAGGCGCTTATCTGTAACTTCCAGCTTAGCTTCGCCGAGATTGAACAAGCATGGTCGCTGACGTTTGCTGACTACTTTGCGGAAGACCTTGGCCTGCTGGCTCCGCTGGCGAAAGATGGGCTGGTGGAGGTCAGTGAGAAGGAGATTCGGGTGACCGGAAAAGGGCGCCTGCTGATTCGCAATATCTGTATGTGCTTTGATACCTACCTGAGGCAAAAAGCGCGCCTGCAGCAGTTCTCCAGAGTGATATAAAAAGGCGGGGTTTAGCCCCGCCGTTATTTCACGCTTCGCAAAGCGCTATTCCATTCCCAGCTCTTTGAGCTTACGAGTCAGCGTATTTCGCCCCCAACCCAGCAGGCGGGCTGCTTCCTGTTTATGCCCCTGAGTATGCCGCAGCGCGGTGGTTAACAGCGTACGCTCCATCTCCGGCTGAGCCTCTGAAAGCAGGTCCTGGTGACCGGAGCGCAGTGCCCGCTCTGCCCACTGTGCCAGCAGCATGGCCCAGCTATCAGGGTTAGTCTGCGTGACGCCGCCGCTCTCTGTCACCGTTGTTTCAAACAGCTCGCTTGGCAGATCCTGAATAAGCACTTCCTGACCGGCTGCCATCACGGTCAGCCAGCGGCAGGTGTTTTCCAGCTGGCGCACGTTGCCGGGCCAGGCCAGACGCGTTAAGGCGTTTTCCGTTTCCGGATGCAGCAGCTTTGCTTCTACGCCCAGCTCGCGCGCAGCCACCTGCAGGAAGTGTCTGGACAGGCGAGGAATATCTTCCCGCCGTTCGCGTAGCGGAGGCAGGTGTACGCGGATCACGTTCAGGCGGTGGAACAAGTCCTCACGAAATTTCCCTTCCTGCACCCGCAGCTCAAGGTTCTGGTGGGTTGCCGCAATAATACGCACATCGACTTTAACGGCCGCATAGCCGCCAACGCGGTAAAACTGGCCATCTGCCAGGACGCGGAGCAGCCGGGTCTGTACGTCCAGCGGCATATCGCCTATTTCATCGAGAAACAGCGTGCCGCCGTCGGCCTGTTCAAAACGCCCCTGACGAATCTGATTCGCGCCGGTAAAAGCACCTTTCTCATGGCCAAACAGCTCTGACTCGATTAAATCTTTGGGGATCGCCGCCATATTGAGCGCGATAAACGGCGATTTAACTCTCGGACTGTGGCGATGCAGAGCGTGCGCTACCAGCTCTTTACCGGTACCAGACTCGCCGTTAATCAGTACGCTGATGGACGAGCGTGACAGGCGGCCAATAATACGAAATACGTCCTGCATCGCCGGGGCCTCACCGATGATGTCGGTCGTTGGCCCGTTATCCGGTGCATTACGCGGCTGCTGCTGCTCCTGATAGTGACTGATGGCGCGTTCAACCAGCGCCACCGCCTCGTCGATATCAAACGGTTTTGGCAGGTAATCGAAAGCGCCCTGCTGATAGGCGCTAACGGCAGCGTCTAAGTCCGAATGGGCGGTCATTATGATGACCGGCAGCATTGGATGGCGCTGCTTAATCTGTTTTAACAGCGCGAGGCCGTCCATGCCGGGCATGCGGATATCCGACAGCAGCACGTCCGGCGTTTTGGTCGCCAGCGCGTCCAGCACCTCATTGCCATTTTCAAAGGTGGTGCAGATTAACCCGGCTCCGGTTAACGCGCGCTCAAGTACCCAGCGGATGGAGCTATCGTCGTCAACGACCCAAACTATCCCTCGTTGCATAAAGACCTCTACTTCCGAATAGGCAGGTAAACCGAAAATTCGGTATGACCAGGCCAACTGTTGAATTCGATTTTCCCCGAATGCTGGTCGATAAGGCTGCGCGCTATGGAAAGACCCAGCCCGGTGCCGCCTTCTCGCCCGCTGACCATCGGGTAGAACAACGTGTCCTGCAAATGTGCCGGGATACCCGGGCCGTTATCTTCAACGTCTATGCGTGCTGCGAGACGATAGCGCGAGCCGTGAAGCGTCAGCTGGAAAGCCGTGCGGGTGCGTAAGATAATCTCACCACCTTCACTGCCCAGCGCCTGCAGCGCATTGCGAACGATATTCAGTAAAACCTGCTCTATCTGGTCTGGATCGTGAGCAAATTCCGGTAAACTTGGATCGTAATCCCGTATAAGGGTGACGTTACCCGGCAGCTCCATCGACACGAGTTTCACGACGCGCTCGGCAACTTTGTGAATACTTTCGGTAACGTGCATTCCCGGCTGCTGAGGCCCTAACAGGCGATCCACCAGATTTCTTAAGCGGTCAGCCTGTTCAATAATGACTTTGGTGTACTCCGTCAGCGACGGATCCGGCAGCGCTTTACTCAACAGCTGTGCCGCGCCCCGTAGCCCGCCAAGCGGGTTTTTAATTTCATGCGCCAGCCCACGGACTAAGTCTCGGGCAGCAATCTGCTGCGCATGCTGCAGCTGTTCCTGGCTCAATCGACGCTGATTATCCATCGGCGCCATTTCCATCAGGATGTACCCTTCCGGCAGTTTTTGCGCCGTCAGGGAGAGAATGTGCGATCGGCCATCAATGACCAGCGTAACCTCGTTGTCGGTAAACCCCTGGCCTGCCATCAGGCTTTCCTGCATGACGCCAATGTTCAACGAGAAATAACTCAACAGATCCGGCAAAGGCGTGCCGTACAGCTTGCGTGAACTCTGCGCCAGCAGCTGCTGAGCCGCAGGGTTGGCGTAATGTACCGCCAGCTCGTCATCCACGAGCAGGATGCTGTTGATGAGAGAATTCAGAATCTGCCCAGCATCGGGCAGCGCGCCAGTTGCCATACAGCAGTCTCCGTGCACCGTTTTAGTGCATTATAGTCTTTGGGTGACAAAAAACAGCGTCACAGGGGATTCCGGTGGAGAAAAAAGCCCATCCGGAGATGGGCTAAAGTTTCCACGGCAACAAAAAACAACTTCAATTAGACGCTGTAGTACAGCTCGAACTCTACCGGGTGCGGAGTCATGCGTACGCGGTCGTTTTCTTCGATGCGCAGGCCGATGTAAGCATCGATAGCCTCGTTGGTGAATACGCCGCCCGCAGTCAGGAACTCGCGGTCTTCGTTCAGTGCATTCAGTGCTTCTTCCAGAGAGCCAGCAACCTGTGGGATCTCTTTCGCTTCTTCCGGCGGCAGGTCATACAGGTTTTTGTCCATGGCTTCGCCTGGGTGGATTTTGTTCTTAATGCCGTCCAGGCCCGCCATCAGCAGCGCTGCGAAGCACAGGTATGGGTTAGCCGCTGGATCCGGGAAGCGTACTTCGATACGACGTGCTTTAGGAGACGCAACAACCGGAATACGGATAGAAGCAGAACGGTTACGGGCAGAGTAGGCCAGCATCACTGGCGCTTCGTAGCCTGGGACCAGACGCTTGTAGGAGTTGGTGGTTGGGTTCGCCAGGGCGTTGATCGCTTTAGCGTGTTTGATCACGCCACCGATGTAGTAAAGCGCTTGCTCAGACAGGCCTGCGTATTTGTCGCCGGAGAACAGGTTTACGCCGTTCTTGGACAGGGACATGTGGCAGTGCATACCGGAACCGTTATCGCCAAACATTGGTTTTGGCATGAAGGTCGCGGTTTTGCCGTAGGCGTGAGCAACGTTGTGCACAACGTATTTGTAGATCTGAATTTCGTCCGCTTTTTTGGTCATGGTATTGAAGCGGGTAGCCACTTCGTTCTGACCCGCGGTAGCCACTTCGTGGTGATGCGCTTCAACAACCAGGCCCATCTGCTCCATGGTCAGACACATAGCAGAACGCAGGTCCTGAGCGGAGTCGACCGGTGGAACCGGGAAGTAACCGCCTTTGACGGCTGGACGGTGACCTTTGTTACCGCCTTCGTATTTGGTGCCGGTGTTCCATGCGCCTTCGATATCATCGATAGCTACGTGGGAGCCGGAGATAGAACTGCCGAAACGAATGTCGTCGAACAGGAAGAACTCTGGCTCTGGCCCGAACAGAACGGTATCAGCGATGCCGGTAGAGCGCAGGTAGTCTTCAGCGCGTTTTGCAATGGAACGCGGGTCACGGTCGTAGCCCTGCATGGTGCCTGGCTCGAGAATGTCGCAGCGAATAATCAGGGTAGAATCCGCGAAGAAAGGGTCGATAACCGCCGTCGTTGGGTCTGGCATCAACACCATGTCGGATTCGTTGATACCTTTCCAGCCACCAATAGAGGAGCCGTCAAACATTTTGCCTTCTTCGAAGAAGTCAGCATTTACCTGATGAGCAGGAATCGTGACGTGCTGTTCTTTACCTTTAGTATCGGTAAAGCGCAGATCAACAAACTTCACTTCATGCTCATTCAGCATCGTCAAAACGTGTTCAGCGGACATACTTAAACTCTCCCGGATTGGTGTAGTCGTCGTGGTAACGAGGTAATCAAACACTTCATAATGTGGCTTTTTGCCCTAAAATCTTTAAAGCGAAATCTGTGCCAACTTTTAAATCACCCTAAAAAGGCGCTATCATGCGCACCATAGTGCAAAAGGGCTGCACCAGGATGAATAATTTGCACCAATATAGTGCTACAGAGTAAAACCTGAGCACCATATTGGTGCAATTTACGTTATGGCTCCCTTTTTAGCTCCGTGAAAGCGATCACAAACCCTTACTTTCTACATTGTTTGTAAAGGTTCTTTGTGATCCTGTTCTGTCCTTCGATTAATACGTGTACAATAACGCGCTATTTCTAATGCCTGAGGCAAAGTTGTGATCGAAAATCTGCGTAATATCGCCATCATCGCGCACGTTGACCATGGTAAAACTACCCTGGTTGATAAGCTGCTGCAGCAATCTGGTACCTTCAGTAACGAACGTGCTGAAGCCACTGAACGCGTGATGGACTCCAACGATTTGGAGAAAGAGCGTGGGATTACCATCCTCGCTAAAAACACCGCTATCAAATGGAATGACTACCGTATCAACATCGTTGATACCCCAGGGCACGCCGACTTCGGTGGTGAAGTTGAGCGCGTAATGTCCATGGTAGACTCCGTGCTGCTGGTCGTTGATGCAATGGATGGCCCAATGCCGCAGACGCGCTTCGTAACCAAAAAGGCGTTTGCCCATGGTTTGAAGCCGATCGTGGTTATCAACAAAGTTGACCGCCCTGGCGCGCGTCCTGACTGGGTTGTTGATCAGGTCTTCGACCTGTTCGTAAACCTGGAAGCGAGCGACGAACAGCTCGATTTCCCAATCATCTATGCTTCTGCATTGATGGGGATTGCGGGTAACGACCACAATGATATGGCGGAAGACATGACCCCGCTGTACCAGGCGATTGTTGACCACGTTAAAGCACCGAACGTTGACCTCGACGGTCCTCTGCAGATGCAAATTTCCCAGCTGGACTACAACAACTACGTTGGCGTTATCGGCATCGGCCGCATCAAACGCGGTAAAGTGAAGCCAAACCAGCAGATCACTATCATTGATAGCGAAGGGAAAACCCGTAACGGTAAAGTCGGTAAAGTGCTGACCCACCTGGGCCTGGAGCGTATCGAGTCTACCGAAGCCGAAGCGGGCGATATCATCGCCATCACCGGCCTGGGCGAGCTGAACATCTCCGACACCATTTGCGACCCGCAAAATGTTGAAGCGCTGCCAGCGTTGTCCGTAGATGAGCCAACCGTTTCCATGTTCTTCAACGTCAATACCTCTCCGTTCTGCGGTAAAGAAGGTAAATTCGTGACCTCTCGTCAGATTCTGGATCGTCTGAACAAAGAGCTGGTACACAACGTTGCGCTGCGCGTTGAAGAAACCGAAGATGCGGACGCATTCCGCGTATCCGGTCGTGGTGAGCTGCACCTTTCCGTTCTTATCGAAAACATGCGTCGTGAAGGTTTCGAACTGGCGGTATCCCGTCCGAAAGTTATCTTCCGTGAAATCGACGGCCGTAAACAAGAGCCGTTCGAGAACGTGACGCTGGATATCGAAGAGCAGCATCAGGGTTCCGTGATGCAGGCGCTCGGTGAGCGTAAAGGCGACCTGAAAAACATGAATCCGGACGGCAAAGGCCGCGTGCGTCTTGACTACGTTATTCCAAGCCGTGGTCTGATCGGCTTCCGTAACGAATTCATGACCATGACTTCCGGTACCGGTCTGCTGTACTCCACCTTCAGCCACTATGACGATATTCGTCAGGGCGAAGTGGGCCAGCGTCAGAACGGCGTGCTGATCTCCAACGGTCAGGGTAAAGCGGTTGCGTTTGCTCTGTTCGGCCTGCAGGATCGCGGCAAGCTGTTCCTGGGCCACGGTGCTGAAGTTTACGAAGGCCAGATCATCGGTATTCACAGTCGTTCTAACGACCTGACCGTTAACTGCCTGACCGGTAAGAAGCTGACCAACATGCGTGCTTCCGGTACTGACGAAGCGACCACACTGGTTCCTGCGCAGAAAATGACCCTGGAGCAAGCTCTGGAGTTCATCGATGACGACGAACTGGTTGAAGTGACCCCGCTGTCCGTGCGTATTCGTAAGCGCCACCTGACTGAAAACGACCGCAAACGTGCGGGTCGTGGTAGCAAAGAAGCTTAAGTTTCTTTTCTGCAGTCCATTGAAGCCCTGCCTGTATAGGTGGGGCTTTTTTTATTTTATCTCTCAGAATGCTCAACCTCGCCTTCCTCTGATAGTCAAAGCCCGCCTTTCCCGCTACAGTTATTTCTCCATGTCGGAAAGGAGGTGCGCATGCTGTATATCTTTGATTTAGGTAACGTCATCGTTGATATCGACTTTAATCGCGTGCTCGGCGTCTGGAGCGATTACAGCCGAGTGCCGTTAGCCAACCTGCAAAAAAGCTTCGCGATGGGAGAAACCTTCCATCAGCACGAGCGCGGGCAGATAACCGATGAAGTGTTTGCCGAACGCCTGTGCCATGAAATGGACGTTGCGCTGAGCTACGAGCAGTTTGCCGCGGGCTGGCAGGCGATTTTCGTTGGCCTGCGCAAAGAGACGATTGGCGTGATGCAGAAGCTTCGCGAGCAGGGAAATCGCGTAGTGGTTCTTTCCAATACCAACCGTCTGCATACCGGCTTCTGGCCTGATGAATACCCGGAAGTGGCGCAATCGGCGGATAAAATCTATCTCTCCCAGGAAATGGGAATGCGTAAGCCTGATGCGGAAATCTACCTCAAGGTGCTGCAGGAAGAAGGATTCTCTGTAGAACAGGCCGTGTTCTTCGATGATAACGCCGACAATATTATCGGCGCGCGGGCGTTAGGTATTACCAGTATCCAGGTTGTCGACAAGCAGACCATTCCAGACTGGTTTGCTAAACAGGGATGATAAAAAGCGTGCCCCGTAAAACTGCACATCGCCTCAGGCCGCTCTGGGCCTGGGGAAAACTGCTGTGGCGGCGTATCGATCAGGACAATATGACGACGCTGGCGGGCAACCTTGCCTATGTGTCTTTACTGTCGCTGGTTCCGCTGGTGGCGGTTGTTTTTGCGCTGTTTGCCGCTTTCCCGATGTTTGCCGATATTAGCGTTCAGCTGCGCCACTTCATCTTTGCCAATTTTATGCCGGCCACCGGAGACGTGATTCAGCGCTACATCGAACAGTTTGTCGCTAACTCCAATAAAATGACGGCGGTGGGTGCCATCGGGCTGATTGTGACCTCGCTGCTGCTGATGTATGCGGTAGACAGTGCGCTGAATACCATCTGGCGCAGCAAACGCGTGCGGCCGAAGGTCTATTCCTTTGCCATTTACTGGATGATCCTGACGCTCGGGCCGCTTTTGGCCGGGGCAAGCCTGGCGATCAGCTCTTATCTCCTGTCCTTACGCTGGGCTTCCGAACTGAACAGCATGCTTGATGAAGTGCTGCGCATTTTTCCTTTGCTGCTCTCCTGGCTTTCGTTTTGGCTGCTCTACAGCCTGGTACCGACGACCAGCGTGCGGGCAAAGGACGCCATGATAGGCTCTCTGGTTGCCGCATTGCTGTTTGAGCTGGGCAAGAAGGGGTTTGCCCTCTACATCACCATGTTCCCCTCCTACCAGCTGATTTACGGCGTGCTGGCGGTCATCCCCATATTATTTGTCTGGGTCTATTGGACCTGGTGTATTGTGTTGCTGGGGGCGGAAATCACCGCCTCGCTGGGCGACTACCGTCAATTGCGACAGGCAGCAGAGCAGGAAGAACTGGAAGAACCATGATTGCATTAATTCAGCGCGTAACCCGTGCCAGCGTCACCGTGGAGGGGGAAGTGACGGGTGAAATTGGCCCCGGACTTTTGGTGTTGTTGGGTGTCGAAAAAGAAGATAACGAACAAAAAGCCAACCGGCTTTGCGAGCGCGTACTGGGGTACAGAATCTTCAGCGACCAGCAGGGCAAGATGAACCTTAATGTTCAGCAGGCGGGCGGAAGCCTGCTGGTGGTGTCTCAGTTCACGCTGGCTGCGGACACGGAACGCGGTATGCGCCCGAGCTTTTCCGGTGGGGCTGCGCCACAGCAGGCAGAAGCCCTCTATGAGTATTTTGTCGAGCGCTGTAAGCAGCAGGGGATTGAAGCGCCCACCGGGCGATTCGCCGCGGATATGCAGGTTTCACTAATTAACGATGGGCCGGTGACGTTCTGGCTGCAGGTATAACCTTCGCCACCATGCCCGTGCAATGAGAGAGCGACGTATGTATCACCTTCGTGTGCCACAAACAGAAGAAGAACTTGACCGTTATTACCTGTTCCGCTGGGAAATGCTGCGTAAGCCGCTGCATCAACCAAAAGGCTCCGAGCGCGATGCATGGGATGCGATGGCCCATCATCAGATGGTGGTGGATGAAGAGGGCAACACCGTTGCCGTAGGCCGCCTTTACATCAATGCCGATAACGAAGCCGCCATCCGGTTTATGGCGGTGCATCCTTCGGTTCAGGACAAAGGCTTGGGGACGCTGGTGGCAATGGCGCTGGAGTCAGTGGCTCGGCAGGAAGGCGTCAAGCGCGTAACCTGCAGCGCCCGTGAAGATGCCGTGGCGTTTTTTTCCAAGCTGGGCTTTGTTAACCAGGGGGAAATCACCACCCCGCAAACCACGCCAGTGCGCCACTTCTTGATGATTAAGCCGGTTGCCTCGCTTGACGATATTCTTCATCGGGGCGACTGGTGCGGGCAGCTTCAGCAGGCCTGGTACGAACATATTCCGCTTAGCGAGAAAATGGGTGTGCGTATCCAGCAGTACACCGGGCAAAAATTCATTACTACCATGCCGGAAACGGGCAACCAGAATCCGCACCATACGCTCTTCGCGGGTAGCCTTTTCTCGCTGGCCACGTTAACCGGCTGGGGGCTTATCTGGCTGATGCTGCGTGAGCGTCACCTGGGCGGCACGATTATTCTGGCCGACGCCCATATCCGCTATAGCAAACCTATCGTCGGAAAGCCGGGGGCAACGGCCGATTTGGGATCTTTGAGTGGCGATCTGGACAGGCTTGCCCGTGGCCGTAAAGCTCGCGTTGCGCTTGAGGTTGAGCTTTACGGCAATGAAACGCTCGGTGCCGTATTTGAAGGCGTCTATCTCGTGCTGCCCGCCAGGCCGTTTGGCCCTCTGGAAGAGGGCGGAAACGAAGAGGAATGATCCCTATGCGCCGGGAACTTCTCCTTTAAGCATCGTTTGTTTGATCTGCTGCCCGCTGGCACCCGTGGCCTGCAGGCTGCCGTTTACGGTAGGTTTCAGCGCCGAGTTTGCTGAGATCTGCCCGGTAACCGAAAGCTGCAGGTTACCGTCGCCCTCCAGGGGAAGAGAAGGCCAGCCCCATGCGTGCAGCACGTTAACCGGCACGCTCTGGCCCTTCAGGCTAACGCTGACGGCCCTCTGGGGCGTTTGGCTCACGTTTGCCGTTGCTTTCAGTAATCCTTTACCCGCGAAGGCGCTCAGCTCTGTTATCGCGACCTGGCTCTGATTGGCGGTTAACGACAGCGACGGGCGACGTACGTCAATGCGGTTAAAGGTAGCGGCGGCCGCATTGAACGATGCATTGCCCGACCAAACTCCCCACTGATGGTCCCGCGCCAGCTGGATATTCGTTGCGGTACCCTCCAGCCCGGTAAGCTGGAACGGCCATGCCGGATCGATATCGATAATCAGATTGCGGTTAGCCGAGAACTTTTTCACCGTGATGCTATTCAGCCAGTCCGGGAGTTTCTCCATCCACAGGGCCTTCCAGTTGGACGGAAGCGTATATTCAAGCCCACCTACGACAACTTCATCCATCGCCGCCTGGTTACCTTCACGTAGCCATTGCCCTGAAGCGCGCACTAAACCGCCTTCCCAGCGCGAACTGAACTGGCGAAGCGTGGCGCCCACGGGAGCAAAATCGACGTTCACGATCGGATCCTGCAAATGCAGCGATCCGTTGATGAACTCGCTGGCGTTCATCGACAGCTGGCCGTCATTGCTTTGCCAGCCTCCGTTAGCCAGCGTCAGATTACGCAGGCTAAGGGCAAGGTCGCTCACCGCCCACTCTTTCCCTTCCAGCCGTGCATCGGCTATCTCGAGGCGATCGAGGGTTAACGAGGGAACCGCTGTTACCGGAGCAAGAAAATCGGTGAGTGATTTTGCCGTTTGCAGGCGAATATCGTTGAGGTGCAGGCTACCTACCTGCCAGGAACCGTCGGCTTTGCGGTGGGCATTACCGGTTAGCGATCCGCGTGCGACATCTGCACCGATAGTGGTCAGCGTGACCTGTTCATTATCCAGACTGCCCTGCAGCAGGACGTTACTGGCGTTGATGCCATTAAGCGTCAGTGAGCCCGCGCTGAAGGCAATGGTGGCTTTATTGCCCAGCACTTTTCCGGCCAGAGGCCTCCACGGCGCAACGCCGCCCTCAACGCGCTGAGCGCTGAGATTCCACTCGCTATCCGGGCTGTTAATCGCCATATCCTGCAGCTGCAGCTTATCTGCCTCAAACGGGAGAGGAACGGCGTTTGAGCTGAGATTCAACGTCCCTTGCTGCAGCAAAATAGTGTCGACATAGAGTGGCTGAGAAAACTGTCGCGTACTCAGACCTATATCCACATTTTTTGCGACCAGCGTTGCGGGCTGACCGGAGCGGCCAAAAGTAACGTTGTGAAACATCAGGTGAGTGGGCGAAGACCAGTCATGCTCCATCTCATTGAAAGAGAGATGGTAGTTTGTTTTTTCATTTACCCAACTGCTGATTTGGCCAGCGCCCCAGCGGGTTTGCAGCAGGATGTAAAAGGCAATCAGCGCCAGTATGACAAGGCCCAACAGAATAAGAACCAGCTTTCCGAGGAATTTCATTGCCTTCCGCTCCATTGAGTTTCGCTAAGGGTGTTATGCCCCATTTACCGCTGTAGCTCAAGGAAGGGATTGTCAAAGGAGGTTTCGCGCCGGCAAAAATAGCCTCCGGCGCGCGAGGGAATTACGCTTTTTCTGGAGGGAAAACCAGGTTCAAAATAATGGCCGTGATCCCGCCTGCGGCAATGCCTGACGAAAGCAGGGTTTTCAGCCAGTCAGGTGCAAACTGCAAAATCAACGGCTGCTGAGAGACGCCAAGGCCCACGGCGAGCGACAGGGCGATAATCATAATCGCGCGGCGATTTAGCGGCTCGCGGGACACAATACGCACGCCTGAGGCGGCAATGGTACCAAACATCACAATCGTTGCGCCGCCAAGCACCGGCTCAGGGATATGCTGCACGAAGCCGCTGACCGCCGGGAACAGGCCAAGCACGATCAGCATCAGCGCGACGACGAAACCGACATAGCGGCTGGCAACGCCGGTCAGCTGAATGACGCCATTGTTCTGACCAAAGCAGGAGTTCGGGAAGGTATTGAATACGGCTGAAACGCAGGAGTTGAGGCCGTTTGCCAGCACGCCGCCCTTCAGGCGCTTCATGTAAAGCGGGCCGGAAACCGGCTGCTCTGAGACGTCGGAGGTGGCAGTAATGTCGCCGATGGTTTCCAGTGAGGTCACCATAAAGACCAGCATTAGCGGGATAAGCAGGCTCCAGTCAATGCCAAGGCCGTAATACAGCGGCGTAGGCACCATAATAAGGTCGGTGTTAGCTGGCTGAGTCGTGGCTGGCAGCATGTCCAGCGCCCAGGCCAGCAGATAGCCAGCGGCCATTGCGATAACCAGGGAGGCCACACGCAGGTATGGGTTACGCTGGCGGTTCAGCAAGATGATAACCAGCAGAACCGCGCCCGCCAGCAGCAGGTTTTTTGGGGCGCCAAAAGTATGGTCAGCCATTGCGCCATAGCCGCCGCCGATAGAGGTTAACCCAACCTGAATCAGCGAGAGGCCAATAATCATCACCACCACGCCGGAAACCAGCGGCGTAATAATGCGGCGGGCGAGGTGCAGTACGCGAGAAATCAGCATTTCTGTGCAGCTGGCAAGCATCAGAGTGCCGAAAAGCGCTGCCATCATCGTAGGTACGTCTGCGCCGCCGTTTTTCAACGCCATGCCGCCCATGATCAGCGGTGAAACAAAGTTAAAGCTGGTGCCCTGAATCGACAGCAGGCCAGAACCTACCGGTCCCCAGGCTTTGATTTGAATAATCGAGGCCACGCCTGAAGCAAACAAAGACATGCTGATAATGTGCTGAGTGTCCGATGCCGGCAGACCTAACGCCTGGCAAATAAGCAGCGCCGGAGTGATCACCGCAACAAACATAGCCAGCAGGTGCTGACAGGCGGCGAAAAGCGTTTGGGGCAGCGGCGGGCGGTCTTCAAGGCGATAGATTAGTTCGCTCGGCTGAGTCTGCGCAACCGGTTGCGCATTTTCTGACTCTACGGCATTTACGGACATCAGAGGTTATCTCGTGGCTGGAAAAGCGCTGATTTTAACGGACTGACCGGTAAAAGCAAACGATTGCCAGTATGAGATGATAAGAGTGGAATGTCATAAATCAGGCATGAGTTATAACTATTACGCATTTTTTGGTTAAAATGTGCCGGCTGATTTCATAAATTTCGTAAATAACAGCGAAGGATAATTAAGCGCTCGAATGACTGATGCGCAATAAAGGAGCACTGCAATGTTTCATCTTGATACCCTTTCTACCCTTGTGGCCGCCACGTTAGTCCTGCTTCTGGGGCGTAAAATGGTTCACTCCGTCCCTTTTCTCAAGAAGTACACCATCCCTGAACCCGTAGCGGGTGGGCTGCTGGTGGCCATCGCACTTCTGATCCTGAAAAAAAGCATGGGCTGGGAAATTGAGTTTGATATGAGCCTCAAAGATCCCTTGATGCTCGCTTTCTTTGCCACTATCGGCCTGAACGCCAATATCGCGAGTTTGCGCAAGGGCGGAAAAGTGGTGGGAATTTTCCTGTTTATCGTCGTTGGGCTGCTGGTGATGCAGAATGCCATTGGTATCGGTATGGCCAGCATGCTGGGGCTTGATCCGCTGATGGGGCTGCTGGCAGGCTCGATTACCTTGTCCGGTGGGCACGGTACCGGCGCGGCCTGGGGCAAGCTCTTTACCGAACGCTATGGCTTCCAGAACGCAACGGAGGTCGCGATGGCCTGTGCGACTTTTGGCCTGGTGCTGGGCGGCCTGATTGGTGGTCCGGTTGCTCGTTATTTGGTAAAGCATTCTTCTACGCCAAATGGTGCCCCGGAAGACAATGAAATCCCCGGCGCGTTTGAAAAGCCTGACGTTGGGCGCGTCATTACCTCTCTGGTGCTGATTGAAACCATCGCCCTGATCGCCATCTGCCTGACGGCCGGGCGCGTCGTTGCCGGATTGCTGCAGGGGACGTCGTTTGAACTGCCGACGTTTGTCTGCGTGCTGTTTATCGGCGTTATTCTCAGTAATTTGCTGGCGGCCGTTGGCTTCTATCGCGTCTTTGAGCGGGCGGTTTCCGTGCTGGGCAACGTTTGTCTGTCGCTGTTCCTGGCGATGGCGCTGATGAGCCTTAAGCTTTGGGAACTGGCCTCTCTGGCGTTGCCGATGCTGGCTATTCTGGCCGTTCAAACCTTGTTTATGGCGCTGTACGCTATCTTTGTGACCTGGCGTTTAATGGGCAAAAACTATGATGCGGCGGTGCTGGCCGCGGGCCACTGTGGTTTTGGCATGGGCGCCACGCCGACGGCTATCGCTAACATGCAGGCGATTACCGAGCGGTTTGGCCCGTCGCATATGGCGTTTCTGGTGGTACCGATGGTGGGGGCGTTCTTTATCGACATCGTGAATGCGGTGGTGATCAAGCTGTTCCTGATGCTGCCGCTGTTTGCTTAAGCGTTGGAGTAGCGTTCGGTTTCCGGCATCCAGCGCTCAATCAGCGCTTTAGCCTGGTCAGGATAGCGTTCGTGGATGTGGCGCGCCAGGCGCTGAACCTGCGGGATCATCCCCTGGTCCCGCAGCAGATCGGCCACTTTGAATTCTGCGCTGCCCGTCTGGCGAGTTCCAAGCAGCTCGCCAGGCCCGCGGATCTCTAAATCTTTTTGCGCAATCACAAAGCCATCGTTGCTGTCTCTCAGCACCTGCAGGCGGAGCTGTGCCGTTTTGGAAAGCGGCGACTTATACAGCAGCACGCAATGTGAGGCCACCGCGCCACGGCCCACGCGGCCGCGAAGCTGATGGAGTTGCGCAAGCCCCAATCGCTCGGGGTTCTCAATGATCATCAGGCTGGCGTTGGGCACATCCACGCCGACCTCAATCACCGTGGTGGCGACCAGAAGATGCAGTTCACCCTGCTTAAAGGCCTGCATTACCGCCTGTTTTTCCTGCGGCTTCATACGCCCGTGCACCAGCCCAACGTTAAGCTCAGGCAGCGCGGCTTTTAGCTCTTCCCAGGTCACTTCCGCAGCCTGAGCTTCCAGCAGTTCAGACTCTTCGATCAGCGTGCATACCCAGTAAGCCTGGCGTTTCTCGTCGCGGCAGGCGTTGCGTACGCGCTCGATTATCTCGTTACGCCGGGTGTCGGCTATTGCGACGGTGGTTACCGGCGTTCGTCCCGGAGGAAGTTCATCGATCGTTGAAGTATCCAGGTCTGCATAGGCCGTCATCGCCAGCGTGCGGGGAATAGGTGTTGCGGTCATGATTAACTGATGAGGGTGGAAGCCCTGAATCTGCCCTTTTTCCCACAGCGCCAGGCGCTGATGAACGCCAAAACGGTGCTGTTCATCAATGATAACCAGCGCAAGTCCGGCAAACTGAACCTGCTCCTGGAAAATAGCGTGAGTGCCAATCACCATGGAGACCTGGCCGCTGGCGATAGCTTCCTGCTGCGCAATTCTGGCTTTCCCTTTCTGCTTCCCGGCAAGCCAGCCCACTTCGATACCTAACGGCTCAAACCACTGACGGAAGTTACTGGCGTGCTGTTCCGCCAGCAGCTCGGTGGGCGCCATCAGACCAACCTGCTTGCCGTGAGCAATGGCTCTCAGCGCGGCAAGCGCGGCAACCAGCGTTTTACCGGAGCCGACATCGCCCTGCACCAGGCGCATCATCGGCACGTCCAGCGCAAGGTCGCGCTCTATTTCTGCCACCACTCTTTCCTGAGCCCCGGTAGGTTTAAAGGGCAGGGCAGCAAGCAGTTGGTTTTTTAGCTCATCGTGATTAACCAGCGGCAGCGCGTGGTAACGCTGTGCCCCAGCGCGTAGCGCCAGCATGCTAAGGTTATGGGCAAGCAGCTCTTCGAGGATGAGTCTGTGCTGCGCCGGATGTTTGCCGGTTTCGAGATCGGCCAGCTTCATGTCCGGCGGCGGTCGATGCAGCGTGCGCAGCGCTTCCGGCAGGCTCATCATGCCCTGGCTCAGCTCGGCGGGCAGAAGTTCAGTAATTGCGCAGGTATCCAGCAGCTCTAGCGCCTGATCGGTCAGCTTACGTAGCGTTGCCTGGCGAATGCCTTCGGTCGTAGGGTAAACCGGCGTCAGCGTTTCCTGCAGATCCGGCGTACTGAGATCCCCCTGAATGCGGTATTCGGGGTGGAACATCTCGGCACCGTATTTACCGCGTTTGGCTTCGCCGTAGGCCAGCACGCGCTTTCCGGTGGAAAGGCTGTTCTTCATCGCCGCGTTGAAATTAAAGAAACGCATTGTAAGAATGCCGGTGCCGTCGCTTATCTGGCAGGTCATCATTCGGCGGCCGCCGAAGGTGATATTGCAGTTCAGCACTTCACCTTCCACCGTGGCGTAAAGGCCGGGCTGAAGGTCGTTAATGGGGTAGAGATGGGTGCGGTCTTCGTAGCGAAGCGGCAGGTGCAGCAGCAGATCCTGAATCGTGTGCAGGCCAATTTTGGCCAGTTTGCCGCTCTGGCTGGCACCGACCCCGGCAAGCGTGCTTAGCGGTATGGCATCCAGCAGGCGGCCTTTCATGGCTTACTTCGCGGACTGCATTGTTGCCCACCATGCAGCATCAGCTTCTATCTCACCCTGCTGATTCACATGTGGGTACGGCAAGCCTTTACGGCGGGAGACGTTCGCCAGAACGGGGTAACCGCCCTCAAACAGCAACCGTTGCTGCTCGGATTCCGGTAACGTACTGTTTTCACCGCGATACATGCCTGCGTTTTGGCGCTGGCGCTGAGCCTCATAAAGAATCAGCGCGGAGGCAACGGACACGTTCAGCGACTGCACCATGCCAGTCATCGGAATAATGATATCCTGGTCAGCAAGCGCCAGCGCTTCTTCGGTAATGCCGGTTTTTTCCTGACCCATCAGAATGCAGGTCGGGCGCGTGTAATCTATCTCGCGAAAATCGACGGCTTTATCTGAAAGATGGGTGGCCAGAATCTGCATGCCGCTGCTTTTTAACTGACCAACGGCTTCGCCGATAGTCTTGTGCGTTTTGACTTCAACCCAGGAATTACTTCCTGCGGCGGAAGACGCCATAGTACGCATACGGTTTCCCGGCCAAACGGCGTGCACTTCATGCACGCCTACGGCATCGGCGGTACGGATAATGGCGGAGACGTTATGGGGCTTGTGCACCTGCTCCATACAAACGGTCAGGTCCGGCTGGCGTCTGGCGAGCATCTCGCAAATACGCGCATAACGTTGAGGATTCATAACACTAGTTTCTGTTGCGGGTAACTTTAATCACATCCGGCATCACGCGAATTTTGCGCATGATGTTTGCCAGATGGACGCGATCCCGGGCGGTCAGGCGAATAAAGGCGCTGTACACGCGGCCGTCTTTCTCTTCGGTATTCAGACTTTGAATGTTTGAACCTGCAGTATTGATTGCTGCGGTCAGGTTCGCCAGCGCACCCTGGTGGTTAAACATGTCCACCTTGATCTCGGTGATGAACTCCTGCTCGGTCTCTTTATCCCATTCCACGGCCATAAACTTCTCAGGCTCTTTCTGATAGCCACGAATGTTTCGACAGGACTCGTGGTGGATAACCAGCCCTTTTCCCGGGCTGACATGAGCGACGATAGGATCGCCCGGAATCGGACGACAGCACTTGGCGAAGGTGATCAATACGCCGTCGGCACCTTTGATAGGCAAGTTGCTGTGGTTTGCAGATGGTGCAGCACCGGGTTGAGCAATCACCGACGACTCACCCTGCAGATTTTTCGCTACCACCACGCTCATCGCGTTACCGAGGCCTATTTCTGCCAGCAAATCGTCAAGAGATGCAAGCTTCATGCGCTCCAGCTCACGCTGGAGGTTTTCCGCCGGAATTTCTGCCAGCTTACGGCTGCCGCCCAGCGCATGGTTGAGCAGACGGCGACCCAGGCTTACGGAGTCATCACGCTTAAGGTTTTTCAGCATCTGGCGAATTTTGGCGCGCGCTTTGGAGCTGACGACAAAATTGAGCCATGCGGCGTTTGGCCGCGCACCCGGTGCGGTAATGATTTCGATAGTCTGCCCGCTGGTCAAAGACTGAGAAAGCGGGTACGGCTGGCGGTCGACGCGTGCGCCAACGCAGGCGTGGCCGATATCGGTATGCACGGCATAGGCAAAGTCCACCGGCGTCGCGCCGGCAGGAAGCTCCACAATGCGGCCTTCCGGGGTGAAAACGTAAATCTCATCCGGGAACAGATCGGATTTTACGCTCTCGATAAATTCAAACGAGCTACCGGCGCTTTGCTGAAGCTCCAGCAGGCTCTGCATCCAGCGCTGAGCGCGGATTTGCGCGGTAGTGCTGCTTTCGCCCTGCTCTTTGTAAGCCCAGTGCGCAGCAACCCCCATTTCCGCCATCTGATCCATATCTTCGGTACGGATTTGCACTTCAACCGGAACGCCGTGCGGCCCAATCATTGAGGTGTGCAGTGACTGATAGCCGTTCGCTTTCGGAATGGCGATGTAGTCTTTAACCCGGCCCGGACGAGGTTTATAGAGGCTGTGCATTTGGCCGAGGACGCGATAGCAGGTGTCCATATCGTGGACAATGACGCGAAACGCGTAGATATCCATGATCGAATGGAAACGCTGTTCTTTGAGCGTCATCTTGCAGTAAATGGAGTAGAGGTGCTTTTCACGACCGCTCACGCGACAGGGGATGCCTGCTTCCTGTAAACGCCCGTCGATTTCCGAGAGGATCTTTTGAATCATCTCTTTGCGGTTACCACGCGCCGCTTTTACCACCTCTTTGATGACGCGGTAGCGGTTTGGATAAAGCGCTTCAAAGCCGAGCTCTTCCAGTTCGGTTTTCAGGTGATGAATACCTAGGCGGTGAGCGAGCGGGCTGTAGATTTCGAGGGTTTCGCGGGCAATACGGCGACGTTTATCCGGGCGCAGTGACCCGAGCGTACGCATGTTATGGGTGCGGTCAGCAAGCTTGATCAAGATGACGCGGATATCCTGCACCATCGCCATGATCATTTTGCGGAAGTTTTCGGCCTGAGCTTCTTTCTTATCGCGGAACTTCAGTTTGTCTAGCTTAGAAACCCCTTCCACCAGTTCGGCAACGCTTTTGCCAAACAGCTGTTCCATATCCTGGTAGGTGGCCGGGGTGTCTTCAATCACGTCATGCAGAAGCGCTGCCATGAGCGTTTCATGGTCGAGTTTCATCTCGGCCAGGATACAGGCAACGGCGACTGGATGGGTGATATAGGGTTCACCGCTTGAACGTGCTTGTCCCTCGTGAGCATCACGTGCGACAAGGTATGCCTGCCGGAGGCGCTTGATTTGCTCCTCTGGCAGATAACTTTGAATCAGCTGATTCAGGCTTTCAAACAGATACAAGGGCTACCCGCAGGCTAATTAACGACGACCTTCAGCAATGGCAGTGACGGCCTGCAGTTCTGCGGCTTCCTGCTCTTGCTGCTCCTGGCGCTCACGAACATCGAGAATCTGGTTGGTGATCAACCCTTCTTCGATTTCGCGCAGTGCTATAACGGTCGTTTTATCGTTTTCTTCCGGTACCAGCGGATCTTTACCGCCAACCTGCATCTGACGAGCGCGACGCGCGGCCACAAGTACCAGGTCAAAACGGTTACCAATTTTCTCTACAGCGTCCTGAACGGTTACGCGTGCCATAATTAAAATGCTCCACAGGTGAAGAAATGACTGGGCATGATACTGAAACTGGTGTCAGTCTGCCAATAGTTTGCTGATTAAAGCGTCATGTCGCATCTTTTGGCGACCCATTCGTAGACGCTCGGCACGAATGATTATCTTTAAATCAGACAGGGCGGTATCGAAGTCATCATTAACGATGAGGTAATCATACTCCGCATAGTGACTCATTTCTGCAACGGCTTGCGCCATGCGTTTTGCAATCACTTCTTCGCTGTCCTGGCCTCGACCACGCAGGCGGCGGTCAAGCTCGTCTTTTGACGGCGGCAGAATAAAGATACTGCGGGCCTGAGGCATTTTCTGACGAATCTGCTCTGCGCCCTGCCAGTCGATATCCAAAAACACATCTACGCCGGTCGCCAGCACGTTTTCGATCGTGAGGCGGGACGTACCGTAGTAATTACCAAACACTTCCGCATGCTCAAGGAAAGCGTCTTCAGCGATCATCTGCTGGAATTCGTCTTTACTGACAAAGAAGTAATGTTCACCGTGATTTTCACCAGGACGCACACCGCGGGTGGTGTGAGAGATGGAAACCTGTGTGTCGTACAGCGGTTGTGTCTTTAACAAAGCCTGGATGAGGCTGGATTTACCCGCGCCACTTGGAGCGGAAACAATATAAAGCGTGCCTTGAGCCATGAGTTCTAACTTAATCGGTATGCATAAAAGGAAGTGCGTCTACCGGCATATTATACACACCGCCGCCGCGGTACGTAGATTTTGTCATCGGCTAACGCTTTTTTTCTCGTGTTTTACGCGATGTTTTCCACTTCTTTACTGCTTTCTGTGTAACAAAACAATTTTTTAGGGGGACATCTCACGTGCGGGATAATTCACGTTCGTGAAAGATGCAGCGCCCGGTTATACCTCCTCTTAGAAGACACTGGGGGCAGTATGAAAGGGACAGCATTAGCATTTATCGTTGTTTTACTTAGCGCCACGGCCACTGTGTCGGCATCGTGTCCGGCATGGTCAGAGCGAAGAACACATCAGGAAATAGAAAGCCTGGCGAAGCGGCTCGCTGTGCTGGATGACGCTTATTATCAGCAGGGAAAAAGCCTGGTGAGTGATGCGGTTTACGATAGCCTGCTGGCAACACTCTCAGCCTTGCAGCGTTGTGTTAAGTCGGAAAACGGGGAGAAGCCCATCAGGATGGGGTCTGCAGGGCACTTTTCTCATCCTGTCGCACATACGGGGCTCAAAAAACTGCCGGATAAACGGGCAGTCGCAGTATGGATGAAAGGGCGGAAGGCACTCTGGGCACAACCTAAAATTGACGGCGTGGCGATAACGCTGATTTATCAACAGGGCCGGCTGGTGAAAATGCTAAGCCGCGGCGATGGCATTAAGGGAGAAGACTGGACGCATAAAGCTGCCGGTGTTGCCGCAATTCCTCTTCAGGTTTCCGTGCCACTTGCGAACAGCGTATTGCAGGGAGAACTTTTCCTTAAACGAGACGCCCATATTCAAAGCCAGATGGGGGGCATCAATGCCCGCGCTAACGTTGCCGGGGAAATGCTGCGTACGGGATCTGTTAGCGAGAAAAACGCTTTGGGCGTATTTATTTGGGCGTGGCCTGATGGCCCTGAAAGCCAGGCCGAAAAGGGGCGAATATTGCGTGAAGCAGGCTTTTCACTCACCCAAGACTGGTCCGTTCCGGTAGCCAATATTGACGACGTTTCCCGCCTGCGTGATAGCTGGTTTAACCAACCGCTTCCTTTTGTCACGGATGGCGTTGTGATTCGCCAGCAACGCGAGCCGCAGGCTAAATTTTGGCAGCCGGGCCAGGGAGAATGGGCCGTAGCGTGGAAATATCCTCCTGCAGAAAAAATCGCGGAGGTTCGCCACGTTGATTTTGCCGTCGGGCGCACCGGAAAGGTCTCTGTCGTGCTCGAATTGAAGGAAGTCCAACTTGACGATAAACGCGTTCGGCGGGTGAGCGTTGGCTCACTAAAGCGCTGGAAAGAATGGGATGTTATGGTCGGTGACAAAGTGAAAATCAGCCTGGCGGGCCAGGGGATACCCCGCATCGACGAAGTTGTCTGGCGAGTCAGTGAACGAGATATATCGGTACCGAAAACGACTTCTTCTACGTCAGTCAGCTGTCTTTATTCATCAGCCGGGTGCGTAGAGCAATTTATTGCTCGCCTGACGTGGATGAGCCAAAAGCCCGTGCTTGATTTGGTGGGCGTCAGCCAGAGTGCCTGGCGGCACCTACACATGAACACGCGGCTGCAGCATATTTTTTCCTGGCTGACCTTGAGTAAAGAAACGCTGTCTGGTTTGCCAGGGTTTTCGGCAAAAAAAGCCGGGCTGCTGTGGCATCAATTTTCTTTATCCCAAAAACAGCCGTTTATTCGCTGGGTGCTGGCTTTGGGCATGCCGTTGCCACGAAGTGCGCATGAAGCCATTAAGGACAAACGCTGGCAGCAGCTGGGAAACTGGTCGCTATCCCGCTGGCAGGCTTTGCCCGGCGTGGGGATTAAGCGGGCAGGGCAGATAATGGATTTTATGAAACATCCACAGGTTGTTGCCCTGGCCGCCTTCCTGGGCCAGCACAACATCCAGGGCTTTAGCCGTCAGTGATCGGCGTGCTTGTAATGAAATACAGGCAGGCCAAGGCGCAGGCGCAGCGCCAGCAGCCGAGTGGTGAACCCGAATAATAAGGTCGCAATCACCACAACGTCATGGCTGCTGACGAAGTGCTGCAGCGCGATATAAAGCACGGCCGAAGCAAAGGCGATACCGGCATACAGCTCTTTCTGGAATACCAGAGGGATACGTTTACAGAACATATCCCGCAGCACGCCGCCGAAGACGCCCGTGATCACGGCGGCAATGGTCGCAATGATTGGGCCTTCACCCATATCAAGGGCAACCTGAGCACCGATGATAGAGAAAACAACCAGACCCAGCGCATCAAGCACTAAAAAGAGTTTACGCAGGTGTGGCATTACCGGAGCCATGATGGTTGTGAGCACTGCCGCGACGGCAACAATGACAACATATTCAGGATGCTTCACCCAGCCGAGGGGATAGTGGCCAAGCAGAATGTCGCGAACCGAACCCCCGCCCAGTGCCGTAGCGGTTGCGATGATAATAACGCCAAACGTATCCATGCGGCGACGGCCAGCGGCCAGTGCCCCGGTCATGGCTTCCGCCGTGATACCAATCAGATAAAGAATGTGTAGCAGCATGTCTTTCCCCTCAGAATACAGGCAGAGGGTAACGTTTTGTGCGTTCAATCACGATTGAGATTTTCTAAGTTGAATGCAAAAAGATTAGTTTTTCTTATTCAGAATATGAATTTTGATCTTTATTAACAGGGTTTGCTCTGATCTTTTTATTGTTAATGGATTAGTAAATTTATTCATGGAGGAGTGATGAAGATACCAGCGATGTTAAAAGCGTTAGTGAATGGCATCAATCCAGAAACAGGCGAGGTCCTGGCCGGCGCATCGACAGCACACAAGCCGGAAACGATAAGGGTATTGTTTGCTCTGGCAGAGGAACTGTTGACTACTTCGGAAAAACAGAAAAAACAAAGCCTGCTTTCAGCAGGCTTATATAGAATCACTCGATGTTCTGAATCTGTTCGCGCATTTGCTCGATCAGAACTTTCAGTTCGATAGCTGAACTTGTGACCTCGGCATTGATCGACTTAGAAGCCAGCGTGTTTGACTCGCGGTTAAACTCCTGCATCATAAAGTCGAGGCGACGGCCAACGGCTTCTTTCTTTTTCAGGATGTTATAGGTTTCTTTTACGTGCGCTTCCAGGCGATCCAGCTCTTCAGCTACGTCAATGCGCTGTGCCATCAGCACCAGCTCTTGCTCAAGGCGGTTGTTCTCAAGCTGGACTTCGGCTTCTTCCAGTTTGTTAACCAGGCGCTCGCGCTGCCATTTCACGACTTCTGGCATTTGAGCACGAACCTTAACCACTTCGGTGCTGACGCCTTCAAGACGCTGTTCAATCAGCGCTTTCAGCGCCTGACCTTCGGTCTCACGGGCAACAATAAAGTCGTCCAGCGCACCATCAAGAGCAGAAAGTATTTCGGCGGTGATTGCGTCAAGATCCTGCTCCTGAGCAGCCATCACGCCAGGCCAGCGAAGAATATCAACCGGGTTGATTTCCCCTTCATCGCTCTGCATTTTGACCCAGTTAGCGGCCTCAACCAGCTGCTTAGCCAGTTTTTCGTTCAGGATTAATGAGCCTTGTGCACGAGCATCGGGCTCAAAGCGCAGGTTGCACTCAACTTTACCGCGCGTCAGGCGGTTGCGGATGCGCTCACGAGCAACGGGCTCAAGGCTGCGGAACTGTTCCGGCATGCGGATATACGTTTCGAGATAGCGCTGGTTTACCGAGCGTAATTCCCAGGAGGCAGAGCCCCATTCACCTTTTACTTCACGCCGGGCGTAGGCGGTCATACTGCGGATCATAGTACGTACCCGTTTTCAGCTAATGTATGGGGGGATTATAGCCATCAGGGGTCTTGCAGGATAGGAATAAGCGCCTGAAGTCCGTATAATGCGCAGCCACATTCGTTTTAGCCGGAGATAAGCCCATGCGTCCATCAGGTCGTAGCGCAGAACAAGTGCGCCCAGTTACCCTGACCCGTCATTACACTAAACACGCTGAAGGTTCCGTGCTTGTCGAGTTCGGTGACACCAAAGTACTGTGTACCGCAACGCTTGAAGAAGGCGTGCCTCGTTTCCTGAAAGGCCAGGGCCAGGGCTGGATCACCGCAGAATACGGTATGTTACCGCGCGCAACCCATAGCCGTAACGCCCGTGAAGCGGCAAAAGGCAAACAAGGTGGCCGTACCCTTGAGATTCAGCGTCTGATCGCTCGCTCACTGCGCGCGGCGGTGGATTTAAAAGCGCTGGGTGAATTTACCATCACTCTGGACTGCGACGTTCTACAGGCCGACGGCGGTACCCGCACAGCGTCTATTACCGGTGCCTGCGTGGCTCTGGCCGATGCGCTGAATGGCCTGGTCGCCTCTGGTAAGCTGAAAACTAACCCAATGAAAGGGATGGTGGCGGCAGTTTCCGTTGGTATCGTCAACGGTGAGGCGCTCTGCGATCTCGAGTATGTCGAAGACTCAGCGGCTGAAACCGACATGAACGTTGTCATGATGGAAGACGGGCGCATGATTGAGGTGCAGGGCACCGCGGAAGGCGAGCCGTTCTCCCACGAAGAGCTACTGGCGCTGCTGGCGCTGGCTCGAGGGGGTATCGATTCCATCATCACGTCGCAGAAGGCGGCGTTAGAAAATTAATTTTTTAAAAGCGACTGAGAAGTCGCTTTTTTTATGTCCGTGTAACAATGCTAAGGAGTGAATCCATGAAACCGTATCAGCGCCAGTTTATTGAGTTTGCGCTTAACAAACAGGTACTCAAGTTTGGCGAATTCACGCTGAAATCCGGGCGTACAAGCCCCTATTTCTTCAACGCCGGGCTGTTTAATACCGGGCGCGATCTGGCGTTATTAGGGCGTTTCTACGCAGCCGCACTGATGGATTCCGGTATCGACTTTGATCTGCTCTTCGGCCCGGCCTATAAAGGCATACCTATCGCGACCACGACGGCAGTTGCGCTGGCTGAGCATCATGAGCGTGATGTGCCTTACTGCTTTAATCGGAAAGAAGCAAAAGACCACGGTGAAGGCGGCAACCTGGTGGGTAGCCCGCTTCAGGGGCGCATTATGCTGGTGGATGATGTGATCACCGCGGGGACGGCTATTCGTGAGTCAATGGAGATTATTGCTGCGAACGGCGCGAGCCTGGCCGGTGTTCTCATTTCTCTCGACCGACAGGAACGTGGCCGCGCGGATATCTCTGCCATTCAGGAAGTTGAGCGTGATTATCAGTGCAAAGTTATCTCTATCATCACTCTTAAAGACCTGATTACCTATTTGGAAGAGAAGCCTGAAATGGCGGACAAACTGGCCGCGGTGAGTAAATACCGCGAAGAGTTTGGCGTTTAAGCTGCTAGCGAATCAATAAAAAAGGGCCTCAAGGCCCTTTTTTATTAGTAAAGCTGAGCGGCAATCAGCGGCCAACGGGTATCAAAATCGTCCGTGGGCAGATAGCGAAAATCACTTCGTACAAAACGCGACAGCATCCCTTCGCAGAACGCCAGAAGCTGGCTAGCCAACAGGGCTTCATCGGTGGCAAAACCTTCGCCTTCACGCATCTTTTTTTCACGCATAACCTGGCGTAGCTGAACCTCAATGCGTTCAAAAAGCTGATTAATGCGATCCTGCAGGCGATCCTGTTCAAACATCAGCGCGTGGCCGGTGAGAATACGCGTCAGGCCTGGATTCCGTTCGCCAAAACCTAACACCAGCAGCACGATTAACCGCAGGCGAGCTAAGGTGTCTTTTTCATCTTTCAGAATCAGATTAATACGGGTAATCAAGCTGTCTTCGATAAACTCAATCAGGCTGTCGAACATTTTCATTTTGCTGGGAAAATGCCGATAAAGTGCGGCTTCGGACACGCCAACGGTTGCCGCCAGTTTAGCGGTGGTAATGCGTTGGCTGCCGTCGCTGGATTCAAGCATTTGGGCCAGAGACTGAAGTATTTCCTCGCGACGATTCCTTTTCGCGGTCTGTTTTTCTGCCATGTTCTAAAATACCCCTGAAAAATACCTTGTCAGGTAAACACCGAACCGCGCCCGCAAACGCCTGGTTTGCGGTCTGTTTTAACGTTATCAGCGCGGTAGGGTTACGTTTATAAAACGGTATTACTGGCGACCTGAATGACCAAAGCCACCTTCGCCACGGTCGCTGGCGTCAAAATCTTCAACCAGGTTAAATTCGGCCTGCACGACAGGCACAAAGACCATCTGTGCAATACGCTCACCCGGCTGGATGGTGAAGCTATCCTGACCGCGGTTCCAGACAGAAACCATCAGCTGGCCCTGATAGTCGGAATCAATCAATCCTACCAGGTTGCCCAGTACCACGCCGTGTTTATGGCCCAGGCCGGAGCGAGGCAGAATGACCGCAGCCAGGGAAGCATCAGCAATATGAATCGCCAGGCCGGTTGGCAGCAGCGTGGTTGCACCTGGTGCAAGTTCTACGGCGTCATCCAGGCAAGCACGCAGGTCAAGGCCGGCAGAGCCGGAGGTGGCATAGGTTGGCAATGGGAATTGCTGACCAACACGCGGGTCCAGAATTTTAACGTCGATTTTTTTCATCATAGCGGGTAACGATCTCGTCCAGTAAAAGGTGGCCAAGGAGTGCTTTACGCTCAAGCGGTAAGACTTTGTCTCCCTCCTGCCAGAAAAGGTGCAATGCGTTGCTGTCGCTGTTAAATCCTTGATTATTCTGAGATACGTCATTGGCGCAGATCAGATCCAGGTTTTTAGCAGCACGCTTTTTCCGGGCGTATTCTTCCACATTATTTGTTTCGGCGGCAAACCCTACAACATAGGGGCGCCCTTCTGAAAGCGCTGCGACTCCTGCAACTACGTCCGGGTTTTTAACCATTTTCAGAGTAATTTCATCGCCTTGCTTTTTGATCTTCTCGTCAGCAACAGCCGCAGCGCGGTAATCGGCAACGGCGGCACAACCTATGAAAATATGCTGCCCGGAGACGCGTTGCTGGACCGTATCATTCATTTCCAGCGCCGTTGTGACATTAATTCGGTTTACCCATGCCGGGGTTGGCAGATTGACCGGCCCGGAAATCAGCGTGACGTTGGCGCCGCGAGCTGCCGCTGCGGCGGCGATAGCGAAGCCCATCTTGCCCGAGCTGTCGTTGGTTATGTATCTGACGGGATCCAGGCGTTCGCGCGTGGGGCCGGCGGTAATTATGACGTTCAGATGTTGCAGATCTTTGACGGCGGAAAAATGGTCCACTGCCATATCAACCAGCGTCAGCGGATCCAGCATGCGGCCTGGCCCGATATCTCCACAGGCCTGGCTGCCGCTATCCGGCCCCCAAATCAACAGGCCGCGAGAGCTTAGAACATCCAGATTATATTGGGTTGCGGCTGCGCGGTACATCTGTTGGTTCATTGCCGGAACAACGGCAACGGGTGCGGCCGTTGCGAGGCAGATTGTACTGACCAGGTCGTTTGCCATCCCAGCGGCTACACGCGCAATCAGGTCTGCCGTCGCAGGCGCCAGCATGACTAAATCGGCCCATTTTCCTAGTTCGATATGGCCCATTGCGGCTTCGGCGGCGGGATCAAGCAGACTGTCGGATACCGGATAACCTGACACGGCCTGTAAGCTTAGTGGCGTGATAAAGGCCTTCGCCGCCTCGGTCATTACCACTCGTACATCCGCTCCGCGATCGCGCAGACGACGAACCAGCTCAGGTGTTTTATAGGCAGCAATGCCGCCGCTGACACCAAGAACAATTTTTTTGCCGGAAAGTCCCATCATGATTTTTATCCGTTGGAAGACACAGTCGAACGGCTATTTTATCACAATCCCTGGCATGCGCCTTTTTGCAGTTTGCGAGGCATCCCGCAAGACCAAATCCCGCCGATCGCCGGATAAGAAAAAAGGCCGCAGTATAGGCTGAGCAAGAGAAGGAGGGTCGTGATGAAGAGGGATATTGATCTTGATAAAGCACATTTACCCCGTGAAAAACTGCTGCAATTTGGCGTCAGTTCACTTACGGATACCGAGCTTCTGGCGCTATTTTTGCGCACGGGTCACCATGGCATGCATGTGCTGGCCTTTGCCAGCATGCTCTTACGCGAATTTGGTTCTCTGCATCGCTTGTTGTCGGCGGATTACTCTCATTTCAAGAAAGTGAAGGGTATTGGTAAAGCAAAATATACTCAACTGAACGCTATTGCGGAGCTGGCCAGGCGTTATTATTCGTCCCAGGGCGTTAACGAACTTTCCTTACTTACGCCTGGCAGAGTAAGAGAGTACGTTCAGAGTCAGTTGATGCCCGAGCAACGTGAAATATTTATGGTGCTGTTTTTGAATAATCAGCATCAGGTTATCAAGTGCGAGCGTTTGTTCGCCGGCACGCTATACCATGTTGAAGTGCATCCAAGAGAAATTGTCCGCGAAGCGATGAAATGCAACGCGGCAGCCATTATACTGGCGCACAACCACCCGTCAGGTAGGGCTGAACCCAGTAAAGCAGACCGAGCTATCACGGAACGCATCGTGAAAGTTTGCCTGTTTATGGAAATTCGAGTGCTTGATCATCTGGTTATTGGTCACGGAGAGTACGTTTCTTTCGCTGAGCGAGGGTGGATTTAGCCCATCAGGCGCGATCCATAGGGATCTTTGTCTGTTCGGGACTTGAGCACATGCCTCACACAGCGTATACTACGCCACCTTTGAGAATCTCGGGTTTGGCATTATGCGCCTGGCACTGTGGTTCACATTGAACCGCCAGGGACCAGGCTTGCAGCCTGACGAGGCGCCTAACCCTATACGAAGCTCGAGCTAATTTGATTTTTGGAGAATAGACATGTCCCGAGTCTGCCAAGTTACTGGCAAGCGTCCGGCGACCGGTAATAACCGTTCCCACGCACTGAACGCGACTAAACGCCGTTTCCTGCCGAACCTGCACTCTCACCGTTTCTGGGTTGAGAGCGAGAAGCGTTTTGTCACCCTGCGTGTATCTGCTAAAGGTATGCGTGTAATCGATAAGAAAGGCATCGATACAGTTCTGTCCGAACTGCGTGCCCGTGGCGAAAAGTACTAAGTACTTAGAGGAAATAAATCATGGCTAAAGGTATTCGTGAGAAAATCAAGCTGGTTTCTTCTGCTGGTACTGGTCACTTCTATACCACCACGAAGAACAAACGTACTAAGCCGGAAAAACTGGAACTGAAAAAGTTCGATCCAGTTGTCCGTCAGCACGTTGTATACAAAGAAGCCAAAATTAAATAATTCTGGTAACTTTGTTGAAGAAACCCGGCTCAGGCCGGGTTTTTTTATGCCTGTTTCCCGGAGGAGAGATGCCTGAATTACCAGAGGTAGAAACCAGCCGCCGCGGTATTGAGCCGCATCTGGTGGGTGAAACAATCTTGTACGCAGTTGTACGCAATGCACGTCTGCGCTGGCCGGTTTCGGATGAAATTCATGCCCTGAGCGATAAGCCGGTGCTAAGCGTGCAGCGGCGGGCAAAGTATTTGCTGCTGGAATTGCCTGACGGCTGGATAATCATTCACCTGGGGATGTCCGGCAGCCTGAGGATCCTTGCGGAAGAGCTTCCTGCGGAGAAGCACGATCATGTTGATCTGATCATGAGCAACGGTAAAGTCCTGCGGTACACCGACCCGCGCCGCTTTGGTGCGTGGCTGTGGGTCAAAGAGCTGGAAGGCAGCAGTGTATTGTCTCATCTCGGGCCGGAGCCGCTGAGTGATGCATTCACAGCTGAGTATCTGCGCGAGAAATCGGCCAAAAAGAAAACGGCCATCAAGCCCTGGCTAATGGATAACAAGCTTGTCGTTGGCGTGGGAAATATCTATGCCAGCGAATCTTTGTTTGCGGCAGGCATTCACCCTGACCGTAGCGCGCAGTCACTATCAAAAAAAGAGTCTGAAACGCTGGTTGGGGCGATCAAAGCGGTACTGCAGCGCTCTATCGAGCAGGGGGGAACCACGCTAAAAGACTTCCTCCAGTCCGATGGCAAACCAGGTTATTTTGCTCAGGAGCTGCAGGTATATGGACGAGAAGGAGAGCCGTGCCGGGTTTGTGGCACGCCGCTTGTTGCCGGTAAGCACGCGCAGCGCAGCACTTACTATTGCCGTCGCTGCCAGCGATAGGATAGCTACTTAAGCCTTTCGATAAGGGCTTTGTAGACGTGCTCAGGCAGGAAGTGAGCGACATCTCCGTGATGGCGCGCCACTTCCTTGACCAGGGAAGAAGAGACAAATGACCACTCTTTTGACGGCATCAGGAATACGCTTTCCAGCGCCGGCATGAGATGACGGTTCATGTGCGCCAGCTGCATCTCATATTCAAAATCTGCGGCGGTACGTAAACCGCGAACCAGCACGTTCGCCTGCTGATTGCGGGCAAAGTTTGCCATTAAATCGCTAAAACCCAGAACCTGAACATTAGGCAAGTGTGCAATGGCCTGCTGCGCCAGCGCTACGCGCTCGTCGAGGGTGAACAGTGCGTTCTTGCTTGGGCTTGCCGCAATGGCAAGGATCACCCGATCAAACATACTGGCTGCACGGGTAACGATATCAATATGGCCGTTGGTGATGGGATCGAAGGTCCCCGGATAGATTGCCCGCTTTTGCATATCTGACCTTAGTGTGTTTTAGGAGGGAGATAAGGTTCCAGTAGCTGCAACAGGCGCTGTAAGGCACCCTGATTCTGGTAGAGCACTTCTACCGCATGACGGCCGTAGAAGTTACGATAATCCTCATCTGTGAGTAAAGACGCAATCTCTTTTACCAATGACGGCTCATCGGCCACGGTGATGAGTCCATCTGCCTGCGACAGTCGCGCGCAGATGTCTTTGAAGTTAAAAGTATGTGGGCCCATTAACACTGGAATAGCGTGCGCGGCTGGCTCAAGCGGGTTATGGCCGCCCCGTTCAACTAACGAGCCGCCAACGAAGGCTAAATCGGCAATACCGTACAGCAGCATCAACTCACCCATAGTATCGCCGATGACGACCTGCGTGCTTGAAGAAGGGACTTCTCCAGAAGAGCGGGTGGTATAGCTCAACCCTGCATTACGCACCAGATTAATGGCATCCGGGAAGCGTTCAGGGTGGCGAGGGACAAGAATCAGCAACAGATTAGGAAATTGCATCAAAAGCGATTGGTGAGCCTGAATAACAATACTTTCTTCGCCTTCATGCGTGCTGGTGGCTATCCAGACAGGGCGGTGTGGGGCCCACTGGCGACGAAGCGTGACTGCACGGGCTGCAAGCTGTGGCGTTACGGATATGTCAAATTTGAGGCTACCGGTTACCGTCAGCTGGCTTCGTTTTGCGCCCAGCGCAATAAACCGTTCACCGTCTTCTTCATTCTGGGCCGCGATCAGCGTTATGCGCTGAAGCAACGTGCGGACAAACTCACCGAGCTTTGCATAACCTTTCGCCGAACGTGCAGAGAGCCTGGCATTAGCAATAACCAACGGGATATAGCGCTTATGCAGGGCGGCTATCAGGTTCGGCCAAAGCTCGGTTTCCATGATAAGCACCAGCTTTGGATCGACTTTATCAAGGAATCGGTTAAGCGCGCAGGGTAAATCGTAAGGCAGGTATACGTGCTGGACGTCTTGTCCGAAGGCGGACATCACCCTCTCAGAGCCCGTTGGGGTCATTGTCGTGACGGTAATCGGAAGCTCTGGATAGCGATGGCGTAATGCCCGTACCAGGGGAATGGCGGCCAGGGTTTCACCAACGGAAACAGAATGCAGCATAATACCGCCGGGCTTAAGCGGCTTTTTATAGAAGCCGTAGCGCTCGCCAATGCGTTTACGGTATGCCGGAGCTTTACGACCGCGCACCCACAATCGCAGCCAAATGAGCGGCTGTATGAGGTAAAGCAGTATGGTGTAAAGCAATTGGAGCATAGGACACGGCTGACATTATGAATGTGCTGGGGATTCTATGTATTTAACCTGAGCTTTGCTATTACTTTTGCGGAATTCGCCTGAAATCACCCCTGATTGTTCCTGGCGATATTAGCTTGGGTATTTCTTTAAATTTGATTGAATCTGTGTGGGTAATCTTCGGGTTTGCAAACCGTGCTGGTAAGGCATTGTGCTCATGGAGAATTGATTTTATTTTCTTATTTTATAATAGGTTGTGCGCTGTTTTAGGCGATTGATATTCATATCGGATTGCCCCCTGATAAATGCTACACTATGCAACGTTTTCACAGGCATTCGGGACCCGGCATTGTTGGATAAATGAGCATTTCACTTCCGACATCGTCGACCTGGTTAGAACGATTTTTCCCTATGGTTTGTCTGACTTCGGTTTAGGCCTTACGGATACGAGTACATGATTATTGCTTTTTGCTTATACAAATACTTTCCCTACGGCGGCCTGCAGCGCGATTTTATGCGTATAGCTCAGACCGTTGTTGCTCGTGGTCATCATGTCAAAGTGTTTACCCAACAGTGGCAGGGAGAGCATCCTGAGCAGTTTGAAATCGTGCTTGTTCCGGTGACGGCTCCTACAAATCATGGCAGAAATGCACAGTATCATCAATGGGTTGAGAATGATCTGAAGGCGCATCCCGTCGATCGGGTCGTTGGGTTCAACAAAATGCCCGGCCTTGATGTTTATTACGCAGCGGACGTCTGCTATGCAGAAAAAGTTGCACGTGAAAAAGGCTTTTTCTACAAATTGACCGCACGTTATCGACACTATGCTCAATTTGAGCAAGCGACGTTCCTGCAGGGAAAGAAAACGCAGCTACTGATGCTAACGCCAACGCAAATCGCTGATTTCAAAAAGCACTATCAGACAGAATCCGATCGCTTCCATATTATGCCGCCGGGAATTTATCCCGACAGAAAGTACAGCAACCAGATTGAAGATAGCAGGCAAGTTTATCGTCAGAAGAACGGTATTGATCCGCAGCAGTTAATGGTCTTACAAGTGGGCTCGGATTTTAAGCGCAAAGGTGTTTCTCGCTCGCTGGAAGCGATAGCCGCTTTGCCTGAAGCGTTACGCAAAAGAACGCGTTTTCTGGTTGTAGGGCAGGATAAACCCGGGCGTTTCGAAGCAAAGGCCCAGCAGCTTCGCATTGCAGATAACGTACAGTTCTTCTCTGGAAGAGATGATGTTGCTGAATTGATGGCTGCCGCCGATATACTGATTCATCCTGCGGCTCAGGAAGCGGCTGGGATTGTTCTGCTGGAAGCTATCGTTTCTGGGTTGCCGGTTCTGGTGACGGAAGTATGCGGTTATGCCCACTATATCGAGTCCGCTCACTGCGGTGAGGTAATTCCTGAGCCATTTAACCAGACGACGTTGAATCATGCGCTCGCCAATGCGTTAGAGAATGACGCGCTGCGTAACCAATGGGCCGAGCATGCACGGCATTATGCCGACAGTGAGGATCTGTACAGTTTGCCTGAGAAAGTGGCCGATATTATTTTAGGTTGTGAACATGATTGAGCTTAAAGAGCCGTTTGCTACGCAATGGCGTGGAAAAGACCCTTTTGCTGAGGTTGTAAAGCTGGAGGGAGAAGTTTTTCGCGCCCTGGAGTCTCGTCGGACGATCCGTTTCGAGATGGAGGGTAAAGGCTACTTTCTTAAGTATCATCGCGGCACAACGTTAAAAGAAGTGGTAAAAAACCTGATTTCACTACGCATCCCCGTGCTGGGCGCAGACAGAGAATGGTTTGCTATTCATCGACTTAAAGCGCTTGGCGTAGACACAATGAAGGGCGTTGCGTTTGGGCAAAAGGGGCTGAATCCTTTAGAAAGAACCTCTTTTATTATTACCGAAGATTTGTCCCCAACGATCAGCCTGGAAGACTATTGCGCAGACTGGGCCGTCAAGCCACCCGAAGTTAGCGTGAAACGCGCAATTATCCAACGCGTGGCTGAAATGGTAAGAGAGATGCACCGTGGTGGCGTAAATCATCGGGATTGCTACATATGCCACTTCCTTTTGCATTTACCTTTTGAGTCACCAAAAGTGCCGTTCAAAATTTCGGTTATTGATTTACATCGTGCTCAAATTCGCCGCGCTGTACCTCGCCGTTGGCGAGATAAAGACCTCATAGGTCTTTATTTTTCTTCTTTACACATTGGGTTAACTTCGCGCGACATTTACCGATTTCTGAGTATTTATTTTTCTGCACCATTACGCGACATCATCAACAATGAGTCAGCTTTGTTTGCCACAGCAAGCGTAAAAGCACAAAAAATACAGAAAAGAACCATAAGAAAGTCATTATAATTTATTAAAAGTAAAAGCCCTGTAAGGCATGAGGCAATAAAGAATGAAAATTGATTTCGATAAAGTGATGCTTAAAAAAATTATTATCGATCGTTCCATGCATGCAAAAGAAAAAAAACTTAACATTGCTTATGGTATTGACCGTAATTTTTTGTTTGGCTCCGGAATCTCAATGACCTCCGTATTGATAAATAATTCGGATATTGATTTTAATTTTTATGTTGTTACCGATTTTGTTGATGACGATTATATTGCCTGCGTAGAGCTTCTGGCAGAAAAGTATCATACGTCAATTACAGTGATTGTGTTTGATAATGAAGCGTTTCGTAACCTTCCAAGCACTAAAGCATGGACGTATGCGATGTACTATCGTTACTTTGCGTTCGAATATTTAAGTAAAGATCTTGATTCAGTTCTCTACCTTGATGCTGATATCATTTGTAAAGGTTCATTAGCCGAATTAACGGATATACACTTTAAAGATGAGTATGCTGCCGTTATTCATGATATTGATGAAGTCCGACTCAAATCAGGAACCCGCCTTGGGATTCCTGAACTTTCGAATGGATATTTTAATTCAGGTGTTGTATTTGCAAATCTAGTTCTTTGGAAAGAACAAATGTTGCTGAGTAGAGCATTTGAAATTTTATTAGAAAAACAATCTGAGTTGCTGTACTTTGATCAAGATGTATTAAATATTTTGTTTGTGGGTAATACTATCTCATTACGTAGAGACTTTAACTGTATCTACGGTGTTGATCAGGAATTAGTGAACAAAAACATTAATGACGATTATAAAAGTTTTATTACTGATAATACCATTCTTATTCACTATGTTGGTGTGACCAAACCTTGGCACCGTTGGGCTAAGTATCCAGTTTCAAAATTTTTCATGGCAGCGTATGAAAAATCAACATGGTCAGGAAAAAAATTGCTTAACGCAAATACGGCTAAGCTTTATAAACGAAAATCGCGACATGAAAGAATCCAGCATAAGTATGTACTCTCTGTGTTGAGCCATATAATGTATATCAAGAGCAAGCTTTTTGGTTCCAGTTTACGCTGAGTAGCATAAATCGTTAATTTTTTTGTGTTAAAAAGGTATGTCAGATGAATTTTGATTGTCGCCAGGCTATAAAGAAAATTGTTGAGTTTAACAACGCACCTGCCGAATGTAAGCCGCAGTTACATGTTGCATGGGGTGTCGATAAAAATTTCATGTTTGGTGCTGCTATCTCCATGATGTCGGTATTGCAGAATAATCGTGATATTTTTATCCATTTTCATCTATTCACTGACTATATAGATAACGCTTATAAAGCGCGCGTAGCTGAGCTCTCCAGAGCATTCGCTACAAAAATAACGCTGTATGTTATAGATTCTGATGAACTGAAAATATTACCTTTTAGTCATGCATGGTCTCATGCTATGTACTTCAGGTTTGTAGCGTTTGAGTATCTTAGTGAAGAAGTTGATGCCTTACTCTATATTGATGCTGATGTTATGTGCAAAGGTTCTCTTCAGGATTTAATTGCTATTAATTTTGAAGATAAGGTGGCTGCGGTTGTTCAAGACGTTGATGATAGCCCGGCCCGAAGAACGGGCACTCCAGATTTTAATGAGCATTATTTTAATTCAGGCGTAATGTATACTAATCTTATTGCATGGCGAAAATTCAACTTTCTTAATGCAGCATTTGAAATGCTATTAGATGAAAAGAAAAAACATGTATTTCCCGATCAGGATGTTTTGAATATTCTCTTTAAAGACAAAGTTATTTTTCTTCCGCGTATTTACAATGCGATTTATGGTATTAAGCAGGAACTAAAAAGCAAAGATATTAATCGTTATCGAGACTATATAAAGTCAGAAACTATTTTGATTCATTATATTGGTGTTACTAAGCCATGGAACTCATGGGCGAATTATCCATCAGCACAATATTTTACGACGGCCTGGCAAGCATCTCCTTGGGCAAATGTCCCTCTCGTTGGACCAAGAACGCCCAAGCAATTTAAGAAAAAATCCCGCCATGAAAGGTTACAAGGTAAAATACTGGCCTCTATTGGCAGTTATATTGGCTACCTTATTGCCAAGCTGAAAAGTAAGTAAAAAAGCTCCCATAGGGAGCTTTCAGATTGATGACAAACACCCGAAAAACGTGGTTTTCGGGTGTTTGGGGCAAACCAGAGAACATAATTCATTG
>DWNI01000012.1:0-44210 GCA_018250175.1 Alychna victa
AGCACGGTTTCACCACAGAGTAGCTGTTCACCACGACGGACTGTCAATTGACTATGAGGGTTATAGCTAAAGGTAGCGTAGTATTGGTAATTGGTTTGATAAATCATATGTAATACCAGACTACCCAAACCATCACCCGGCTGACAAATTTTTTGGGTAACGCCGGAAAAAGGCTGCAGCGCCGTTAGCTCACGTTGTAATTTAAGGTGCTCAATGGTGGCTTTTAACCAACGACTATCCTGCTGCAGCGTGCCAAGATCGCCTAAAGATTCTTGGCTACCATAGATTGTGGGTGGGACAGGCAGTAGTAACAGCACGGCAAGATACCCACAAAGCGCAGAGCGAGCTGTTTGTTTAAGTACCATAAAACGCTCCTTGTAAGCTCCAGAGCAAACCACCTTGGGGGCTAAAATGGCTATCAATCTGTTGGAAGACTACTCCTTCAAAATTGATGGGTAAAAGCCACTTTAAAGGTGAATTGGGTGAAATAAAGGTAAAAGCGGCACTTTTTTGCTGTTTGGAGTCATGGACTAGCTTCCCCTCTATCTCATACTGTTCGAGTAGTTGCTGAAATGACTGATAAATTGAATGGAGCGGTTGCAGCTGCTCTTTATGACGATCCAGCGGTTTGGATGGCAGCGGCTGTTGTAGTTGTGCCTGCTGATCGTTAATCGACGGTTGGCAACAAGCATCAAAGCGACGAGCGGCCTCAACAAAAGCTTGTTTTTGGGCCAGCACGGTTTTTTGATAAATGGCCTGGCTTCCTTGTGCATTGCAATGTGCCTGTTGCAGCTGCCATCCCCCTAAAATTAATGGGTAACGGGAGATCTGTTGCACACAGATATGCAGTAGCCAGCGTGCGGGTGGCTGCTGTTGCCAAAAATTTGCAGTCGTTTGCTGTTGAGGTTGCTGACGTTTTTGTTGGACCAATCGGCGTTGTTGTTGCTGTGCAAGGTGTAATTGTTGACGCTGTCGTTGTTGATAGCACATTCCCCAATAGGCTATGCCGGACACCAATAGCATCGCAGTGGCGGCATAAGGCAGAAGCTGATTTTTTAAAAATGAGGGGGTTGTTAGTGGATAGAGCAGGGGAGTTTGTTGATTTAACAGCGAGCTTAGTGGTAGTACGTCACCAGCCAGATTAAACTGAGCGGGAGCGTAACAACGATTCCATTGACACAACAGTTGATAGCGTTCAAAGTGTGCTAATACCGCTGCTGCTGAGGGGAACAAGCCATCACAGCCGGGTACCACCTGGCCATCTTTGACACCAAAGAGCAGATATTGCTCGTTGGTAGTCTCAAAGATGGCGACCCAATCATCGCCCAATTGTAATTTTAATAGTAACGCGGCGCTATAATAGTGCTGTCCTGGAGGAAGTTTGGGAGCGATCCCGCACTGACGCTGTCCCGCTTGGTGGTGCACAATCAGCTGTTCACCTTGATATTGCTGCAACAGCTGTTTTTTTGTACGCCAAGTCGCATGGGTTGGTAGCGGACGCCAGATAAGGCCAGCGACCGCTTGATGTTGGTTTTGAAGAGGCAACAGTGCTAAGGGAGCAGTAAGGACCGCGGTTCCTTGCGTCATGAGAGCACTACCGGAGTGATGGTTAATACAATCAGCGACCGTCTATGATGAGCTGTACGATCACCCATTAGCCAGTTTTTGAAGTGACCTACACCTTTATTGTGCGCTTGATGATCAAGCTGTTCAAAGCCTGAAAGGATTAAAGTATCACCCGATTGTAATTTGACTTTTTGTGAAAACAGACGAGTATCAATTTCTGGTAACTGAATCTGCGTTGTATTATCGCTAGCTCCAAAGGTTTTCATACCCTTTTTTTCACTTAAATTAATCGTGAACTGTAGTAGCAGCTGTTGGTTTGGCATTATGCAAGGTAAGAGATGCATGTTAAAACCATGGGTTATCATCCCGGGTGTTAAGGACATGGTAGTATCCTTACTCCCGTGTTTTTGGGTAACCTCAATACGTGATAGATAGCTCTGTTGGGTAGCAATTTGTACTGGTACTGGTTGCAAATTAAGTGTAGTGACAGAAGGTGAGGTAATGTTAGATACCTTACCTTGGGATGATAGAGCCTCCAACACGCATTCAGCAGTGTTTAATTTTCCATCTCCGGTTATTTTGAAGATAGTGGAGTGACCACCCAATAACTTATTATCTTGCTGTGTAAATCCTAACGAATTAACCAATGATTTTTGACTATTCAGCAGATTATAAAGACATTTATTCCAATTAATCCCTAATTGGCTTTTATCATGGAGTTCAACGGAGAGAACTTGAATGTTTAATAGTACCTGCTGGGTGATGATGCGGTTTTCATGAGCTAAGTAGTCAGCAATCCGTTTTAGCACAATTGGGGTATCGGTCACCGTAACGTTGCCAGTGGATTGGGAAAAAGAGGCTCGTCCAATTTGGGGAGTTAATAGCGAACGAATGGTTGTTTGGATATCAGCCATCATGCTACTTTTTAATGATAGCTCGGTTTTTTGCGCACTTTGACCACTTCCTTGACTGCCACCTCCTTCAGTCCCTAGACTCACATCAATACCTGAATTAATGGTAGAACTCATGGTGGTTTCTGAAGGAATAGCATAAATTTGGAAGGTCTGTGAATCTAAGTAATAGAGCATGATATGGGGTGGATCCGCTTGGTAGCGCCAAGAAAGACCTAAAGAGCCGCTGATTTCATCTAAAAGTCCTTCTAGATCTCCCTGCCAGCGAATTCCCGACACGATAGGCTCTTGAGTGGGAGATAACCCCTGTTTTTGACGTCGGTATAAATAATCCTCAGCATCTGGTGTTAACCGAAGCGTGATTCTTGATAATTGATGGATAGTTTTGCTAAGTTCACTAAAAGGTAATGGTGTTCCCGTGGCAAAGGCAATTGATTGATTTAGAGCAGCGGGTAGTCGGGTAACGGTTGGTGCTAAAGTTTTAAGTGCCACCCACGGTTGTTGGTGAATAGTAACTCGCTGCCGTTTTATTGGTTGGCGTAGTTTATTTAAAAGAGTTTTCCCCTGTTTATGCTCAGTACTGACTTTTTGTGAAATCTGCCGAGAGTGTCTAATTGGTGCACAACCAGTGAACAGCAATAGGCCCAACAACCAGTAAAACTGAAGTGGGTAGTGCAGCAACTGGATAGAATGAGCGAAGATCATTGGGTTAGTCGCTAATAATGGCTAGGCGTTGTCGAGGGTAGAGATCTAAATAAAATGGCTTTTCAGCTTGGCTGTATGCATGCGTAACCGATTGAATCGTTTGAAAAAAGTCACCGCGAAAACAGGTAGTCACCACAATAGGATAATCATGGTGACAGGGCCATCGTAGCTGCCAACCGGCACGTTTGGCCCAAATAAGCAAAGATTGTTTTAAGGTTTTACCAGAATACAGACACCAAGCTTTGGTTGGATGGGTATGAGCAGAAGAGCGTAATGGGACCCGCGGCTGGGTGGATGAGACGGCTACTTGAGTATGGCTAAGTGCCAACCAAATTAAAAAACTAACGTTTACTTTTACAAAAAGTGATAGTTTAGACATGGCCCACAATCCTTGTGACACTAAAATAATCAATAATCTCTAAACTATAATTTAATATTAAAGTTAGAATATGTCAATATTTTTAACTAAAGAGTAGATAAAATCACCAAAAATACTGGCTGATTAACAGGGTACGATGGCTATTTTTTCGTCAAAGGGTCTCTGTCTGATTTCAGCGCACCCTAGGACAATGGTCAGTCGTTTTCGCGATCACTCACCCAGCGTTTGTAAGGAGTCTTGAAGCCCATTGGCACCGGCAATGACCAATAGCATGATACTACCAACCAGCAGTATCCCGCCAACCAAGATCAGCTTGGAAACTTTTTGAATCCCTTGTACGGTTTCAGTCAGCCAGCTTCGGCCGAATTTGGCTAAAGCAATATCCAGACCACTGTATTCAGCAATCACCGAAAGGAAACGATTGGCTTTGGCATCGGGAAAGTGATAACCGGTTGCACAAAGCGCTTCCCCAAAGTTTTTACCAGCCGCCAACTGCTTTAAAGTGCCATTGATTCTTACCTTTAGCCAAGGGCTGGCAGAGACAGCTAGTTTTGTCAATGCCATATTTAATCGCATCCCTGATTGGATTAATGCGGAGACATTAAGCAGAAAAGTAGCCCCTTGGATCGTCCGGTAGAGCGACCAGGGCGGCAGTTTATCCAACCAAATACGCCCAAAGCCGTTAAAGCGTGAAAGTGAGAAACCAATCACCACGGCCAAAGTGATCACAACACTTACGGTGAGTAAGCCATAATGGTTGGTAAAGCTTGCTAATGCATTCAAGATGGCCGCACTGCCGGTCCAGCTTTTGGGATCAACCAATTGAGCTAATTGAGGGACCAATTCAGTGGCCACCATATTCAGCAAAAAGCCACTCATGGCAATCAGTGCAATCGGGTAGGTCACAGCGCCGGCCACCGCACTCACTATCTGTTTTTTAGCTTCAATCAGCTTTTCAGTCTCAGCAAAAGCAGCTGCCAAACGCCCGGCCGCCTCTCCTGATTGTAGTAACATGCCCTCTTCAACTGGCACCCAAGCAGACAAGCGTTCACTAAAAGCGATACCCTCTTTCATTCCGGTCAAACAGTCATTAATCACTATCGCCACGGGAGCATTGGCTTTGCGACCCTCATGACTATAGACTCGATAGAGCTCTTTCAACGCTTCATTTAACCTAACTTGGTTGTCTAATAATAGTAGTAATGCCTGATAGAAATCTAAACGAATGCTGCTGCCAAAAGCCATTTTGGCTAATCGATAGTCTAGTTGCTGTAAAACTTGCTTAATTGAAAAAATTTTAGCTAAAGGAAAGGATTTTTTAGGAGGTTCAAACGCGAATAGCATAACGGATTCCTTGTTGCCAGTAATCAGTAGTAGTATTGAATCAAAGCTTTTTTACAGCAGTTGAATATGGATAAACGTTTATGAATAACATAAAAAAGCACACTCAAGTAGTATAGATGAATAGTTAATAGTCATCGAATGTATTAGCTTCAGAGGTGTTGGCAGCATAGGGTTCAGCCCTCTAGATAAATTGTTTCAAAAAAAGGGTGATCATTGTCCGGATTAGCTAAGCTGATGCTTGTAGAAAATACATACATCGTTGGTAGCCAGGTGGTATAAAGCTTCGGACAGTTTTTGAGGTTGTTGAAATAGGTTTTGGTTCTTTCTTTTGAAAAAAAATCTTTGACACTGAGTGACTTGTTAGAATTGAGTACATCATTGAGATCAGCTAATATTGATTTTAAAGTTGTAGTATGTAATAACTTAATGTCTTGTAGCATATATTCCTTAGTGTTTTTTTTATATTCAATAAATTTTTTGGCTATGTCTTCAGGAGACATTATTTTTATAATAGAGGGTTGATTATCTTCTCTAATTATTTTAGATAATTTTTTAATTAATATTTCTTTTTTCTGATCCTCTATTTCTTTATGAAGATCATTTAGACTTTTTGTTAAGCCACGAATATTTGTTGATTTATTATTTTTAGCAGAATAGAATTTTTCTTCTAAATAACTAAGGATATAAATTAGTTTTATTTTATCTCTTAAAAATTCAATCAACTGTGAATCATATTTTTCAGTTTGTCGCAAAGAAAATCCTTTAATTTTTTTCCCTAGATAAATTTTCTGTTGTGGAGATTGAATTCCCTTTGAAAATTGTGGTAGAGTCAATAATTCATGAGCTATGATGTTTTCATCATCTTTATTTTTTCTGCAGACAAAAATTTGTATTTTTTGTATACTATGTATTGCAAACAAACGTCCTATAGAAATTTGAGAGGAACCATCAGTATCGTAATGGCAGATCTCCTTAGCAGATTGCAGAATTTCTTTTGCAGTTTTAAAATTACCTTGATGATAAGGGATGTGATTCCAATAGGCACTCCAATGTAATTGATCTGTGTGTCTAATAAAAAGTAGAGTGGCTTCTTTCTTTTTTGAATCATATCGGCATGAAATACGACTAAATAAAGGATTACGGTGAATCTTTAGCGAAGGAGAGTTAATGGTTAAGCATTTAGAATCAGATAAATCACTCTCTTCTAAACGGAGAGTTGGGATATTTTTTTTCTCTTTATTTAATAATTCTAAGTTGGCTGTATAAGTCTCATTTTTTACTTTATTTTTTAGTTCTAAAGATTGATTATTTAGTTTAATTTCTATGGGATTTTTTTTAAAAATGATACTGTTTTTGTCTAGTCTAAGAGAGGTTTGCATGAGCCTTGGGGAATCGTTATCATTGATTTTTCTGTAGATAAAAGAGTCGGTTGCATAAAGCCTAATATTATCGATAACTTGTAAAAATGCGATATGGCCAGAATCAACTATTTCAGTTATGCTGCTGTTACTCGGTTGTCTTAGCCCATTGATGATTTTTTTTGTAGATTTTGATCGATAAAATCCACGGTGTTTTAATAATGAACCGATGACTGTCCAAGCGTGAGGATCAATCTGATCCCCTTTTTCAGTGGTTGTCAATATTTGCCAGTCTTTTTGCTGTTCTGTAGGGACTCGAATTTGGATACGATATTCCTGAGAATAGACATTTTTTTTGAAAAAACCATTAGTAAGATAACCTTGATCAATCAACCGTTGTAATTCAATAGTAAAAATTTCTTCTGTATCAGTTTTAAATTGGGTAAAATTATCTTTAAGATAGGCACAAGCCGCATCATTGACCTTTTTTAGGTGACGAGCGGCACTAACAGCTTGAGTTTTTTTATAATAGTTTTGAATAATGTTAGCACAAAAGCTAGTGATCATTATCAAAGCTGCAAGGAATCCTAGTGTTTCTAGTGATGTGATTCCCCTAGATCTAGAGTAATTTATTCGCTTTTTCATTAATAAAATTAGATTATTTTTTAGGAAATATCCTAAAAGCTTGGGGGGTTTTTTGATCACCATCAATGGTAGCTCCACAAAAATAAACGTAATTTTTATTTTGACCTTTTGTATTTTTTCGACCTATCATAAACATTCTACCTAGCGGTTGGTTAGAATTTTTTTCATCAAAAGAGGTTGAACAGATTTTTCTTGCAAAGGCTTCAGTTGTTGGATCTTTATTTTTATTTTTAGCAGCCATCTCATAGTAAGGAAGTTTATTCCAAAAAGCATGTAACTCTGGATAAGAACAAATACAAGCCTCTTTAAAAAATTTATCTTCTTTATTAATTGCGGTGATACGTTCGGCAGTAATCAGAATTTCCTGTTTTTTTTCATCATCATGTAGTTTTATTTCAGGCTGTTGTTCTCCATTCCAACCAACTGTCAACTTTTTTCCTGTTTGAATAAACTGTAAACCTTGTGGACTTAAGTCTCCTGTTATGGATTCATTTTCAAAAATGATTTTATTCTGTTGCATCTTTAAGTCGGTTTCCATTTGATTTAATTCTGGTTTTCCAGGAACTGAAGTACGGTGTAGTAGGTTTTCTGGATTGAGGGTATCGACTCTGTTAATAATCTGTACTCTGGCTAAGTGTCCAGGGCCAATCTTATCGACACTGAGATCTGGCTGATTTTCACCGGAGCTATAGGGGGTTCTTGCAGGCACGGCTAGTTCCCAACCATGTGGGCTATCGATGATGGTATCTCCTTTTTTTGGAATAATATAACCGGATGAGCCATCAGCTTTTCTAGCAATCATTGGCAGGGCTTTTGGCTTAATCACTTGTCCTTCGCTACTGAGAACGATTAATTGTTTGCCAGACGGTAAATGATCAGCGATATAAAGCTCATAACTTTGTTGATAGCAATTTTTTTCTGCCAAATGCTCTTTTTTTGGATAATCTTGCATTTTTTGGTAACGCCAAGCTTCTAAAGATAATGGCACATATTCTTTGTTTTTATTAATTTTATCTTTTTGTTCATTTTTCCAACTATTTAGCTCATCTTGGGTACCAATTTGTTCATAGTGCTCTTGAACATAATCCGTTGCTGCCTGGCTAACCAATATCAAGTGTTCGGCTGCTAACTGATGAACACCCTCTTTTAACCACTGCTGTGTATAATAATTGCCTATAATCAATAGACTAAGTAGTATACTGAGGGCCATAATGCCCTCCAGCAGGGTAAAACCGTACCAAAAATTACAATTTTTGGGAATCGATTTTGTCCGGTAGTGTTCTAGCATTGTTATTTTATTTGACATGGATTACTGTTTTTTATCAGCTATTCATCACCTATTATTAGTGTAAAGTCTAAATCTTTCTTATCGCCTTCTGGAGTGCATGCTGTTAACTTATCTTGTGTATCACTGTTTGGGGTTAAAAGTTTTGTCTTATTTATTTTTAAATTGGTAAAAACACCCGATTCTAAAATAGCGGTTGCTAATTTAGCACAAGCTTTTTTAGGAACAGAGGCATAAGTTAATTCAATTTCAACTTTTGAATTAGCTACTTTAGCGGTTACTTCTCCATCCCACTCATTTTTTATTGATGTATCTGTTACCCTTAATGTTTTAGGTACTAACCCATTGTCTTTTAAAAGTTTGGTAATGTCGGCCACCTTGCCGTAACCATCAGGGCCCCGTAGGGAGCGAATTGAAGTGGCTATTTCCATAATACTAGAAGTAGCTCGAGTTATTTTAGACGATGAAAAAAGTTCTCCCATCTTACTGGCGGAAACCGCAATAATGGAAAAACCAATTACTAGCACAATAATCAACTCTAAAGCAGTAAAACCGCGACGGTGGGAACAACGGGTGGTGAATTGCATTTGGATGGTTCTCCTCAATAAGTTATTAGGTTCAAGTAAGTTATTGGTTAAGCGGCGGGGATAGATAGACCTTCGCTAGCGTGCTTTTCGCTGGCAAGGCTTTTTCCCGCTAAGGAATCATCCTGATCTAACATACAGACATCCTGTTCGCCATCTAAGGGATCAATCATTCCTTGATTAATCTGGGTGATTAAGTGGCGATTTTTACTTAAGCCCCCGAGTTGAGTCAGCCAATAATGACGAGCTGCTTGTTTCCCTTGGTGTAAAAATAGCTCTAGTAGGGTGTTATCCGGTTCAATAACCTCAGCAATTACTGTGCGGCCGGCAATACCACGCTGTTGACAATGAACACAGCCGGGACCACGCACAAAGATCTGATCTATTTGGCAGTAATGCTTTACCCGTTGTCTTAATTCGGTCGGTAATTGGGTGCTGTTTTCGCAGTAAGGTCGCTTACAGTGGGTGCATAGGCGTTTAACAAGTACCTGATTAATTAAGCCAGTTAGTAGCGAAGCATCTTCTAGCAGTGAACCGGAGATACCGATATCTTTTAAGCGAGTTAAGATTGCCAGTGCATCATTGGCATGCAGGGTGGTCCAAACGCCATGGCCGGTCATAGCTGCCCGAAAAGTGGCAACCGCTGAGTGGCTATCACGCACCTCACCACACATTAAAATATCGGGGTCCAGTCGCATAGCATTGGCAATGGCACGTGCCCAGTCCCGACTGGCTGCTTCATCATCCTCTTTGTCACCAATAATCGGTGTCTGCACCGCCCCGTTGACCCGGTACTCTGGGGGATCTTCTAAGGTTAGGACATGAATTTTTTGTTGGTGCTGCTCCAAAATACGTTTAAGCAGACACTCTAATGTAGTGGATTTTCCGGATCCAGTCGGTCCTGACAGAATATTGATCCCAAAGCGGCGAGCACTCATATGGTTAATACAAGTGATCTGCTCAGGCAGATAGCCCAAATCATCGAGTTGTAGGGAGCTGCTACCTCGGTCATAGAGTAAGCGTATCACCATTAACAATCCGCTATCGGTTGGTCGGGTGGCAATTCGGCCACCGTAGAGGCCGCAGCTTTTTAAAGCAGTGGTCATTAGGCGCGCATCTTGGCTGCGATGCGGGTTAAAAACCGGCTCAGCAACATCACAGAGAGTTTGGTAGATGGTGGCACAAAGTGTTTGTCCCTCTTCACGAGAGCGTTCTGCTACCAACAGTAATTCGCCATGGATGCGAAATTTGATCAACGTCACTCGTTCGCGTACCACAAAATGGACATCACTGGCTTGGGTAGCCACCGCTTGTTGAATAATCTCAACCACTTGATTTTGACAGTAGGAAATTAATTCTGAGTGGTTATGGGGGCTCCAGCGGCTATAGAGATCAGCGATAAATTCCACACTGACCAACTGAATGCTGAAAGAAAAATTATCATGACGCAGCTGTTCAATCAACAGCAATACTGCATCCTGAGACTTATGGGCTGTCGATAGATAGAGCTGCCCATCTTCAGTTAAGCAGATCCACTGTCTCGCCTCTGCTGTCAAAGGATAGCGCCCTGATTCAGTGGTGAGCAGTTTGACTGTCAGAGCTTGCATCATGGCAGGACTATTCATTCCATCACCTAGCCTGAACAGGTAGCCTAGAGGGTTGGTAAGGTGGTGGGTTGGATGGAATACTAGCCCCTAACAGCTTGTAATGCTGTCCCTGTTTTTCAATTTCCACGAGGTTATCAGTGATCTTGTGAACAATCTCACCACAGGGCAGATGATCACCGGCTGCTACCTCCAACATAGTTTGCGGGTGGTAAGTCAGCAGTGCAAAATTCTGCCCCACCAGACTATACAGGGTTATCAGCGTTAGGGATCCCAATCCTTCGGTGTTAAACTGGCAGAAATGATGAGAGTGGTTAGCCAGCGGATCAAGTTTTGATAACTCCTGCTGAAGCTTTGATCGTTCTAGTAAGGTCTTTAGCCGGACAATTTGCTGCTGTAGGGTTGTTAAATCAGCCAGTGTTATTGATTCATTCGGCTGATTGTCGCCACCAAAGCTGGGTGGCAGCAAAGACAGTAGTCCGAATAGCAGGATTATTAAGCTTCTATTGACCATAAAGTGTTCCGGTGCATTGCCAAGTGATGGTACCACTCTCTTGAACCTTGGCTTGCAAAGCGTGGATCACCACACCAGCCAGTGGCAGTTCCTGCAAGAGTATTAGTGGAGAAGTTTCGCTGTCGAGCTGAAAGTTGGCATGGGTCTTAGTGGATGACAACACGTCATCTATCTGTCCATTAGCAATGCCTTGTTCAAACCGTTGTAGTAACTCGCTAGCAACCGTAATGATCGGGGGGAGTCGCTCAAACGGACGGTTTTTAGGCAAGGTTATCGGGTAGTCTAATCGTGCTCGAGTGTTTCCTTCTAATTGATAAGTGGTTCCACAGTGCTGAACGGCAGCTAAAAAGCTCTTGACACTGGCACTCTCAGCTTTTTGATAGGTGACTTTTAACGTCTGGGGGGTGCAGTAAACTTGTGCTAAGCGCCAACCCCCTAGGAATAGCGGCTGCTGGCCAATTGCCTGCATACAGCGATTAATAACCGCCAGGGCGGGGGGCTGCTGTTGCCAGGGCAAAACGGTTTTTTGCGCATTTGCGTGCTGTTGTTGTCGTCGTCGTTGCTCGGCTAACCGTGCGACCTGTTTTTGCTGCTGATGGTGTTGCCATCCTACGCCAACTCCCAGCACCAGCAGTAGGCTACCGACAGCCATATAACACCAGCCAAGCCAATTGCTTCGTTGTTTTGCTAAACTAACGACTTGTAGTTGTTGTTCGGTTTGCAAAGTGATAGTAGACAGCAGTTTATCCAGAAGCAGTGGTTGTCCACCAAGATTTAAGGCTGTAGGGGCATAGATTATCTGCCATTGAAACAGTGTTTGGTAACAGTGAAAATGCTCGACAACTGCTGTCGCAGTGGCCAACACCAGTTCACAACCGGGAACTATACGCCCGTTGGCGACACCAATAATCCCGTACTGGTATTCCGGCAGTTGAATAATAGCTATCCAATCAGTGCCTAACTGCTGTATTAACTGCAGGGATAGACTGTATATTGGGAGTAGCGAAGGATTTGCCAATTCAATTCTACCCCATTGGCAATGCTCAGGAGTTTTTTGAATAATCCAGTGGCTACCGCCAGCTCTTTTTAGCAGTGATTGCTGGGTGGCCAGCGTGATCTCGGCTGAAGACAATGGTTGCCAGCGTAGCCCCAACACGGTGATCGCATGGTTACTTAAAGGGAGAGCAATGTTTCGAGGTTGAGTGTCAGCTAACGAGGGCATGCTGATTCGATGATAACCGGAGTGATCATTAACACGATAATTTGGTGTGCTCGCTCTGTATGAAGCTTACCTCCTAAGGCCCAGTAATTAGATGAACCGAGACCTTGACGGTTAATCGAGCGTTTCATTTGTTCAAAACCGGAGAGTATTAATGTTTCATTAGAGCGTAACTTGACTTTCTGGGAAAATAGACGTGAATTAATCTCTGGTAACTGAATCTGACAATCTTTATTGCCATTTGTCGTTAAGGTTTTTATGCTAATCAACTCGCTGAGGTTAATGGTATACTGCAGCAATAGTTGGTCATCTGCCATGACAAAAGGTAATAGGCTCATATTGAAGCCGTGGGTGATCATCCCAGGTTCCATGGAAATGGAGTGCTCATTTTTGCTCTTGGTGATCGAAACACGTGCTAAATAGCTCTGTTGAGTTGCTACCTGTACAGGAACTGGTTGTAGATTTAAGGTGGTCACTGAGGGTGAGGTGACCATAGAGACTTTACCCTGCTTTGCCAAGGCTTCTAACAGAGCCTCCGATCCATTACCCTGACCACTGAGGATCTTAATGGCGGTGCCGTCCGTGTTAACGGCTGCATTCACTCCTTTAAGCCAGGCGCCTCCAGTTGCATCAAAAATAAGTTTCCAATCAATACCCAGTTGGTTGGTATCATTTAATACGACAGACAATAACTTAATATTCAACAAAACCTGCTTAGTGATGGTGCGGTTTTCGTGGTGAACATAGTGGGCAACTCTTTCTAATACCTCAGGAGTATCGGTAATGGTAATCGCGCCAGTTGAGGTGGCAGACGACATTTTACCTACCTGAGGGGTTAGCATTGATTGAATATTTCTATGAATATCTTGTACCAAGCTGCTTTTCATTGAAACTGAGGTCGCTTGCGTACTGTTTCCTTGTTCTTGATTGCTGGTGCTCCCACTACTGCGTCCTAAATCGATGCCCGATTGAATGGTGGAGTGCATCTCGGTTTTTGAGGGAATGGCATAGATTTGAAACGTACGAGAATCAAGATAATAGAACGTGATGCTATTAATGCTGTATTTCCAAGAGATACCTAAAGAAGCAGTCACCGTATCTAATAAACCCTCTAAATTTCCTTGCCAGCGGACTCCTTCAATCAGTAGCTCAGGGTTATTTGACGCTTTTTTTAATTTCACTAAGGCATCAGGAGTCAGGATAACCGGCAAGCCGCACAGCTTATGAACTAGTTTGCTAAAGGTATTTATCGATAAAGGAGTTGTACTCGCTAGCCCAATTGAGCGATTAAACTGTGCGGGCAGTCGAGGTGTAGGCAAGGCAATCGCTTGCTTTGGGAACCACAACCCTCGATGCACTAAAAAATGTGGCCGAGATTGTTGCTGCAACTGCTGAAGCTGTTTCTGTCCTTGCTGCTGTTGTTGGCTGATCTGTTGCTCTAGTTGCTGTTGTTGTCTGCGCGTTGATGAACAGCCATCGACTGTTATTAGCGATAAAAACAGCAGCGGATAAAACAGTTGGTTCAACTTGCTTGGCCTCGCATTTCTGGGTGCTATTACGGGGTAATGACTAATAGGCGTTGTTGGGGATAGAGGTTGAAATAGAGCGGTTGTTCGGCATTTTGGTAAGCTTGGCTCACACTCTCTAACATCAGCACAAAGCTGCCGGTAAAACAGCTGGTTGTTGTAATTGGGTAGTCATAAGGAGCTTGCCACTGTAGAGACCAAATGGCTTGCTGAGCCCAACGCTCTAAAGTACCTTTGAGTGTATCGCCAGATCGCAGACACCAACGCTGTGCAGGCAGCGGTTTTGGGCGTAGGAACCGGCTGGTTGCCCCAGGAGCTTTACCATTAAACAGGAGTAGTAATAGCATTAAGGTTAGCGATAAACTCATTTTCATCGATACTACACACAAATTGTTTCATTTTAATTTTTACTAAAGTTACTAAAAAATTATATAAAGGTCAAATATTGTTAATTAAAATGAATTTTTTATTAGTACTTGATGGTTAATACGGGCCTCTCGACCCATCGGGTTAACGGTGATAAGATTGGACTTTAACAGTCCAGGTCGTCGAGAAAAGATGGGTAAGCGTGTTGTTGTGTTAGGCGCCCAATGGGGTGATGAAGGTAAAGGAAAAATTGTCGATCTGTTAACGGAACAGGCCGATGTCGTCGTACGCTATCAAGGTGGACATAACGCGGGTCACACACTGGTCATTGATGGGAAGACCACCATACTTCACTTGATCCCGTCGGGGATCTTGCATGCCTCGGTTCAATGTATCATTGGTAACGGTGTGGTGGTATCACCGCAAGCACTGCTCCAAGAGATTGCTTTCCTAGAGGCACAAGGTGTGGAGGTTCGAGAGCGTTTGTGGATATCAGAAGCTTGCCCGTTACTGCTTCCCTATCACGTTGCTCTCGATCAAGCCGGTGAACAGGCACGTGGTGAGCATGCTTTGGGAACAACGGGTAGGGGAATCGGCCCCGCCTACGAAGACAAAGTTGCTCGTCGGGGTTTGCGACTGGGTGATTTACGTCATCCGGGTGATTTTGCTGAACAGCTCACAGAGATTCTCGATTACCACAATTTTTGTTTGGTCAATTACTACCAAGTGGCTGCTGTTGATGCGCAACAAATTATCGAAGAGACTTTAACTTTCGCTGAATCGTTACTACCGCTTGTCATCGATACCGCAGCGCGATTGGATCAAGCCGTGCGTCACGGTGCCGCCATTCTATTTGAGGGTGCTCAAGGCACTCTACTTGATCTCGATCACGGAACCTATCCTTATGTCACTTCCTCTACAACGACTGCTGGTGGAGTGATCAGCGGTTGTGGTATTGGACCGCGAGCCATTGACGAGATACTTGGTATCACTAAAGTTTATACAACACGTATTGGAGCTGGACCGTTCCCCACTGAGTTACAGGATGAAATGGGTAACCATCTGCGCCAAAAAGGAATGGAATATGGCGCTACTACCGGGCGTCGCCGTCGTACCGGCTGGTTTGATGCAGTGGCATTGCGTAAAGCGGCGCAGCTTAACTCTTTGACAGGGCTCTGTTTAACCAAATTGGACGTGTTGGATGGCCTAGAAACCATTAAAGTATGTACCGCCTATCGGTTGCCAGATGGCAGTCAATTAACCACTTTGCCCACACATCGAACAGATTGGGAAGCTATTGAACCTATTTATGAGATTTTACCGGGTTGGCAGCAAAGCACCTTTGGGATTCAGGAACGTTCACAATTGCCAGCGAATGCCCGGCGCTACATTGGGTGCATTGAATCTTTGACGGGTGTACCGGTTGATTTGATTTCAACAGGACCAGAACGCCATCAGATCATTACATTACGCCATCCGCTGCAGTAGCGTCGAATGTTGAACAATGAAAAACAACTCATAGTAAAACAATTGAGTCAGTTAAAGTAGGTATTGTGTGAAACAGACATTAGCCTGGGGGGATACCCTGGGATTAGGGTTAATGACTTTCTCCTTTTTCTTTGGTGCGGGTAACCTAATATTCCCGCCACTGGTTGGGCAATTAGCTGGGCAGCAGGTTGGGTGGACGCTCGTCGGATTCATGCTATCGAGCGTTATATTACCGATAGCAGCTATTCTAGCCGTCGCTCGCAGGGGTAGTTTTACAGCTATGATGAGTGAGCTACCCAAGGGAATTGCAGTGACAGCAACCTTGATGGCTTTTTCTTTAATGGGACCACTGTTTGTAACACCACGGACTGGTATCGTGGTTTACAATATTGTGTGTAAGCCGCTGATGGGTGAAGGAGGAATAGCCACTCAATTTGTGGTAACCACCATTTTTTTTGCCATAACGCTACTATTTTGTTGGAACCGAGGCAGCTTAATTGATGTTATTGGCAAGATTATTACACCGGTACTATTTTTGCTGTTAGTCGGTTTGGCTTTAAGCGTGTTGCTCTTTCCGCAAGGCAGTGCTCAAGCGCCCCAAGCTGCCTATCAATCACATCCTTTAGCACAAGGATTTGTTGAAGGCTATCAAACAATGGATACCTTTTGTTCCTTAATGTTTGGCTCGCTGATGGTTAAGGTCTTACAGGCCAAGGGCATTACTGATCCTCGACGGAATTGTTACTACCTGATAGTAGCTGGATTGATTGCAGCAGTAGGTTTGGCGTTTGTATACTGTACTTTGTTCGCTTTAGGAGCAACTTCAGCAATCAAAGTATCACAAGCTACCACAGGTGTAGAGGTGTTAACCTCCTATGTACAAGAATTGTTGGGTAGCAGGGGATTAGTACCACTGGGGGTCATAGTGTTTTTAGCCTGTATGACTACTGCGGTTGGTTTACTGAGTAGCTTTGCCGATTATATGGCGACTATAACCGCTCACAACTACCGTTTTTGGATTGTCATCAGCACAATTATTTCAACACTAATGGCTAATATGGAGTTGTCCACTATGACGACCCTGTCGAGGCCACTATTGACCATCCTTTATCCAGTGGTCATTACTATAGTCGTGCTTACGTTGTGTCGACACAGACTGCCTAATCCACGCCAAAGCTATCGTTTAATGTTCAGCTTAGCTTTAGTGAGTGGCCTATTGGATTCTTTGCAGACCATTAAGGTAGATTTAAGTGTGTTGCATTGTATCCCTGGATTTAAACAGGGAGTGGGCTGGATGCTTCCCTCTTGCCTACTATTGCTTTTCCTCTGTTTTATCCGGCCTGTTAAAAGTCAGTACTGATTTTTGTTTATGATACGTAGGGGAGCGACGCGCTCTACCCAGCTCAGAAAACCATTTTAGTTGCTTAAATCACCCTGCTTTATCTAGCGGATCGAGGGTTACCTTAGTAAAAAATCCTCTCGAGTGCATTTTTTTAGAGGTTCTACTTGACAAGCTGTTGAATGGCTGTTGAGCCATATTATAAAGTCAACAAGCCGAATGAACTATTCATTCATTGATTAAACGCGTTTTTATAGAATTTTTGAAAGTAATTAGGTTACTTAAGAGAGCGCTTTGTGCAAAAAAAATTAACAACAGGGGATATTTTAGGTTTAGGATTACTGATATTTTCCTTCTTTTTAGGAGCAGGAAACCTAATTTTTCCACCCCTTATTGGAAAACTAGCGGGTTGGCACGTTGGTTGGGCATTCAGCGGTTTTATTCTTTCTAGTGTCCTATTACCACTGATTGCTCTGATTGCAGTGGCAAAATGCGGTAGCTTTAGAGCGATGATGATTGATCTTCCTAAAGGACTCTCACTGTTATCAATGCTGCTGATTTTTTCATTAATCGGCCCTTTATTAATTACCCCAAGGACTGGTTTGGTCGCCTATGAAATGGCTATTAAACCCTGGATCAGTGGAAACTATTCTCAGGCACAAGGTTGGAGTACCGCTGTCTTTTTCTTGTTTGTGGGGCTAGGCTGTTGGAGTCGTAGTGAGTTATTGGATCGCATTGGTAAGATAATTACCCCTGTGTTCTTGGTATTGCTATTGGTTTTGGCAATCGGTCTGTTTTGGGTGCCAGAGGTAAAGTTTTCAACGCCGCAGGGAAATTATAATAACCATCCATTAACTCAGGGGCTATTAGGTGGTTACCAAACCATGGACACCTTTGGACCTTTGATGTTTGGAACGTTAATCATTCAAATACTTCGTGATAAAGGAGTTGTTAAAGCTCAATCGCATTATCACTACTTGATCGGTGCGGGCTTGATCGCGGCCACTGGCTTGATCGCGGTGTATAGTTCACTGTTTTGGTTGGGGGCCACATCAAAAGTTGCGGCGGAGCAGGTGCAAGGTGGCGGGCAGCTTTTAGCAGCTTATGCGCAAGCTTTATTTGGACATTGGGGTCAAGGGTTATTAGGCATTGTGATGCTATTGGCCTGTTTAACGACAGCGATTGGCCTGTTAAGTGGCTTCTCAGATTATATGGCTAATCTAACATCACTGCCCTACCGCTTCTGGCTGTTACTCAGCTCGGTGATCTCTACCGTGGTTGCTAACCTTAAACTAACCACTTTAATTACGATATCGCAACCCATCATGTTGGCATTATACCCACCCACCATCTTGATAATTTTTTTAGCCTTCATACGTCATAAGTTGGCGTATCCACGATTAAGCTACTGTGTGCTACTAAGTATTGCTTTATTGGGAGGAGTGGTTGATGCGCTAAATAAATTGGGGATTGATGTTAGCAGTTTGTCCTTTATACCAGGTTTCCACCAAGGGTTAGCTTGGTGTTTGCCATCACTGGGGTTGACATTACTTCTTTACTATCTACCTCAACAGAAAACAACTTCTCAGGAAGCATCCGTTATATCGGAGTAGACTTAAAGTGAGTTTGCGACTAAAAGCCAAGGACGCAGAGGTGTCTAATACGGTTGATCAGCAGTGGGTAGCTCAGTTTTTAGAGTCAATGTGGTTGGAGCAGGGTATGGCTGACAATAGCTTATCAGCCTACCGCTACGATTTACAGGGATTTCTCAATTGGTTAACCGAGCAGAAAGTTCTGCTGGCTACGGTTAGTGCAGCTGATTTACAACGGTTTCTCGCCATACGAATAGCACAACAATATCGTGCGACTAGCCAGGCTCGGTTATTAAGTACGCTAAGGCGTTTATTTGGCTATTTGCAACGACAACAGCTAATTTCCAAAGATCCCACTGCTTGTTTAGCTTCACCCAAGCTGGGCCGGCGCTTGCCAAAGCTACTCAGTGAGAATCAAGTAGAGCAGCTGTTAGCAGCCCCTAATACCGAAGATCCTTTGGGTTTACGTGATAAGGCGATGCTAGAAGTATTGTATGCCACCGGATTACGAGTTTCTGAGTTGATTAACTTGACAGTCAATGAGGTAAATCTACAGCAAGGTGTCGTGCGAGTGATGGGTAAAGGGCAACGGGAGCGTTTAGTACCGTTGGGGGAAGAAGCACTCTATTGGTTACAATGTTACTGGCAACAGGGACGTATCCATTTTTTATTACCAGCCGTTCCCTGTGAGCAGCTATTTATGAGTCGGCGAGCGCGAGTGATGACCCGGCAAACTTTCTGGTATCGAGTTAAATATTACGCCACTCGGGCAAATATCACCGTGCAAACGCTTTCCCCCCATGTACTCCGCCACGCTTTTGCAACCCATTTATTAAATCACGGCGCTGATCTACGGATAGTCCAGCTATTGCTTGGCCATGTTGATTTATCTACCACCCAAATCTACACACACATAGCTACCGAACGCCTTAAGCGGCTGCATCAGCAGCATCATCCACGTGCTTAAGAGCCGCTTTGTTTCTCACCAGGTATTTAAATTTAGTAAAAAAGGTGAGAAAGCTTTCATAAATTGCTAAGCAATTATTAGTTTTTTAACTTACTAATGACTTATTTACTGACTTAAGTATCTGATGTTACTAGCTTTTTTATAAAAAAGTATCCGCTGTAAATTTTTATTCACCTATTAACCTAGACAACCGAGACTAAACCTAGGCACTTACTAAGAATTCCCTAATGTTAATGAATTATAAATAATATTGTTATTATTTGAAATAAAAATAATTAATTTAACGTAAAAAATGTTAATATCATTGTAGTTTAATAAAACAATATTTGATATAAATCAACAATAGATAACTTTAAAAACATTATAGATATTTATTTTTTGTTATCATGATATTCCAGACAAAAAATGGTTATTTTTGAAAAATATGTTTTTATTACTCAAAGTTATACCAATAAAGGTACATTATGAATGAAATTCAAAGTTGTTAATTTAAAAAACAAATATTTGTTCTATCCTTGTTAAGGTATCGGTTAATATTGAACTTTTTATGTTGCATAAAGAACAATGGGTACCTTGAGGTTTTGTTGATCTTAATAGGTAAACTTGAGGTAAAACACATGCATACTGTGCATATCTTGATTGTTGAAGACGAATTGGTAACTCGAAATACCTTAAGAACTATTTTTGAAGCTGAGGGCTATTGGGTACATGAGGCGAATGACGGGCCAGAAATGCACCAGATATTGGTTGAGCAACCGATTAACCTAGTGATCATGGATATCAACCTGCCGGGTAAAAATGGTTTATTATTAGCGCGAGAGCTGAGAGAACAGGCGACTATTCCATTAATTTTCTTGACAGGGCGCACTAATGAAATCGATAAGATTTTAGGGCTAGAAATTGGGGCTGATGACTATCTGACAAAGCCGTTTAACCCTAGAGAGCTAACCATTCGTACTCGAAATCTTCTATTCCGTAGCATGCAGCCTGAAATCATAGAAGATAAGCAAAAACAGGTGGAGCACTATAGATTTAACGGTTGGACATTAGAGGTGAATAGTCGCTCGTTGATTAGCCCCTCAGAAAAGGTTTTTAAGCTGCCGCGCAGTGAGTTTCGAGCAATGCAACTATTTTGCGAAAACCCAGGAAAGATTCATTCACGCGCCGTGTTATTAAAAAAAATGACTAATCGTGAGCTAAAAGCCCATGATAGAACAGTGGATGTCACCATCCGCAGGATCCGTAAGCATTTTGAATCAGAACCTGATTCCCCTGAAATTATTGTAACAATTCATGGTGAAGGTTACCGTTTCTGCGGTGATGTGACACCCTAGCAAGCGATTGGTAACTTAACAGTCAAAAACTAGACATTTGATTTGGCAAGGATTGTCGATGTTACCTAAAGTTTAGGTTTTAGGCTGAAATCAATTACAATAACAGGTATTTTATGGTTAACAAACAGCTGTAGGATTGTGCATGGCTCAATATGTTTACACGATGCATCGTGTTAATAAAGTGGTGTCTCCCAAACGTCAAATTTTAAAAGATATCTCCCTTAGCTTTCTTCCGGGGGCAAAAATCGGAGTGTTAGGGCTGAATGGGGCTGGAAAATCAACGCTACTTCGGATCATGGCTGGCCTTGATCAAGAAATTGAAGGATCAGTGGTCGCACAACCTGGATTGAAAATTGGTTACCTACCGCAAGAGCCTCAGCTAAATTCTCAGCAGAGTGTCCGTGAAGCAGTGGAACAAGCCGTACAGGTGGTCAAACAGGCACTGTATCGGTTAGATGAAGTGTACGCTAGTTATGCTGATGCTGATGCTGATTTTGACAAGTTGGCTAAAGAGCAGGCCAGTTTAGAAGCTTTGATTCAGGCCCACGACGGGCATACTTTAACCCAGCAATTGGATCGAGCGGCTAGTGCCCTTCGATTACCTGCCTGGGAAGCTAAGATCGGACAGTTATCAGGCGGCGAACGGCGTCGGGTAGCTCTATGTCGTTTACTACTCGAAAAGCCTGACATGCTATTGTTGGATGAACCCACCAACCATTTAGATGCTGAATCGGTAGCCTGGTTGGAACTATTTCTGCAATCCTATAACGGTACTGTAGTGGCTATCACCCATGATCGCTACTTTTTAGATAATGTTGCTGGCTGGATTTTAGAGCTCGATCGCGGGTATGGAATCCCTTGGCAAGGCAACTACTCCTCTTGGCTAGATCAAAAGAGCCAGCGTTTAGCACAAGAGGCAGCCACTGAAGCAGCTCGTAAAAAGTCAATAGAAACTGAATTAGCGTGGATACGCCAAAATCCTAAAGGGCGTCAAGTAAAGAGCAAAGCGCGTTTAGCTCGCTTTGAGGAATTAAATGCTTTAGAGTACCAACGGCGTAATGAAACCAATGAGCTATTTATTCCTCCTGGTCCTCGTTTGGGAGATAAAGTGCTTGAAATCAAGGGGCTTTGCAAATCATATGGTGAGCGCCGATTAATTGCTAACCTCACCTTTTCGGTTCCCAAAGGTGCCATCGTTGGTATCATTGGACCTAATGGAGCTGGAAAAACCACTCTATTTCGTTTGCTCACCGGACAAGAAACTGCAGATTCTGGTTCGATCGACAAAGGAGACAGTGTTGTACTGGCAGCAGTTGACCAATTTCGGGAGGCCATGGATGCTAGCAAAACAGTTTGGGAAGAGATCTCAGATGGGCTAGATAGGTTACAAATTGGTAGTTTTAATCTACCCAGTCGAGCTTATGTCGGCCGTTTTAACTTTAAAGGGAGCGATCAACAGAAGCGCATTGGCGAGCTCTCTGGAGGGGAACGTAATCGAGTTCATCTGGCTAAATTATTAACAGCAGGTGCTAATGTGCTGCTCCTTGATGAGCCCACTAATGATCTGGATGTAGAGACGCTACGCGCGCTAGAAAATGCTTTGCTAGAGTTTCCAGGCTGTTTATTGGTGATCTCTCATGACCGCTGGTTTTTGGATCGAATAGCCACTCATATTTTAGATTATGAAGGTGATGGTAAGATCACCTTTTATCCTGGAAACTTCAGTGAGTATGAGGCTTGGAAGCAGCAGCGTTTGGCTGGTCAAAACGCTTAGATTACCGCTGGCGACGAGTTGGACGAGTCTGTTGAGTATTGCGTCTTTTCTCTGTTTGTAACTGCTCGTAGTCATTCAAGTCACCAGCGAATAGACTTAAAGTGCCTTGATTAATGATCCAAAGACGATCAGCTACGTGCTGTAGCAAATAGCGATCGTGGCTGATTAACAGCACAGCACCGGGATAGCGATTTAACGCTGCCATCAATGACTCTCGCATCTCCATATCCAAGTGGTTAGTCGGTTCATCCAAAATTAATAATTGGGGGCGATAAATAGTCAAGCAGGCAAACAATAGCCTGGCTTGTTCACCTCCCGATAGCAATGAAACTTGCTGTTCGACCTTTTCTTGACTAAAACCAAATCGCCCCAAATGTTTGCGCAGCTGCTGATCAGAAGCAGTAGGCCAACGCTCTGCGAGATGAGCATAAGGGGTAGCTGTTGCTGTTAATACCTCTTCTAGAGCTTGATGATAAAAAGCCACCGTCAGCTGACGATGACGTTCAACCACCCCTTTTTTAGCAGCAAGTTCTCCGGCTAAAAAGCGGGCTAAAGTGGTTTTTCCTTGTCCATTAGCACCCACCAGAGCAATGCGATCTTGAGGGGCTAAATAGCCACTTGCTTGAGATAAAACCACTTGATCACCGTAGCCTAAAGTCACTTTGCTAAAAGAGAGTAGGGGAGAGTTGAGCAATTCGGGTTCAGGAAATTGAAAAGATAAAGTGGGATCATCGGCTGCTACAGGAATTAGCTGAAGTTTTTCTAAGGATTTAAGCCGGCTTTGAGCCTGCTTGGCTTTAGTGGATAACGCGCGAAAGCGGTTAACAAAAGAGAGCATGTGATCTCGTTGTTGCTGAATTTTATTGTTATAAGCTTGGATCTGCTGTTGCTGCAGTTGGTAGGTAGCTAGGAACTGTTCAAAGTTACCGCTATAAGAGGTGATTTTTCCCTGTTTGAGGTGGAAAATATGGTTGACGGTTTGGTTAAGGAAATCCCGATCATGAGAGATCAGCAGAAAGCTCTTTGGATAACACTGTAAAAATTGCTGTAACCAACGGGTGGTTTCCAAATCTAAATGGTTGGTGGGTTCATCTAACAGCAGTAGATCAGGTTGCTGAAATAGAGCCGCTGCCAGGGCAACTCGCATCCGAAAACCACCGGAAAAAGTCGCTAAAGGGCGCTGCTGTTCATCATCGGAAAAACCTAATCCTTTTAAAATAACCGCTGCTCGCGCTTCAGCGGTATAGGCATCAATTTGTAGTAATCGGTCGTAAAGGGTAGCCAAGTGATTAGTATCTTGACACTGTTCGATCGCTTGCAGCAGCTGTAAGCGTTCACTGTCTTGAGAAAGCAGAAAATCGATTGGAGTTAAGCTTCCCTCAGGCATCTGTTGCTTAACGGTCAATATCGACCCGTGTTTTGCATACTCTATTCGACCGGAGTCGGCCAGTAGATCTCCTTGGATAATTTTAAACAGCGTTGATTTACCCGAACCGTTACGCCCGATTAAACCGATATGCTGCTGGGAAGCAATTTGTAAATTGACTGTGGCGAGCAGAGTACGCCCAGCAATAGAATAGTCGATATTCCGTAGGGAGAGCACGATCAGTTCCCAGTGATAGCTGCTAGCTTTCCGAGTATTTTAAAGCATAATCCAAACAAAAGATTGCTTGGCGATTTTCGCCTAAATATTCACATTGATCAAGCAGGGTTTTAAACCGTTTCTCCTCTTGACGCTGTTCAGTTACCAGGGTTTGTAGAAAATTAAAGGTAAAATAGTCTTGCGTGTTTAATACTTGATAGACGAGACGGGCAATACGTTCACTAATGGCCTGTTCCTGTTCGTAGATTTGTTGAAACAGATCGGGCAAAGCGGAGAACTCATAAGGGGGCGCGTGAAGTGTGCCGATTACCGGTAATGCACCGGTATCATTGATATAGTCGAAGATAACTAAAAATTGCTGCTGCTTTTTTTGAGCACAGCGCCGTAGCAGAGCGTGGCTGCCCGAAAAACCCTGATCAGCGCACCAAGCGCTCATTTGTAAATAAAGACAGCTGGAGTACCCTTTATTGTTCAATAGGCTGTTGAGCTGTTCAACTACTGTCTTCTCTAACATAATTGATTCCTATCCCTAGCGACTAATCACTGCAGCCATTCTGCCACTTGTTTGGCAAAATAGGTTAAAATACCATCAGCGCCTGCCCGTTTAAGGCAGAGCAGAGATTCTAAAATTGAGCGGTCCGTAAGCCAACCCTGCTGAATGGCTGCTTGGTGCATAGCGTACTCACCAGAAACTTGGTAGGCAAACGTAGGCACTTTAAAGGTCTGTTTAACCCGTTGCAGTACATCAAGGTAAGGCATACCGGGTTTGATCATCACCATATCGGCACCCTCTTGCAGATCGAAAGCGACTTCCTGTAATGCTTCATCACTGTTGGCCGGATCCATTTGGTAGCCTTTTTTATCTTTTGATTGCAAGGTTGTATGAGAACCAATAGCATCACGAAAAGGGCCGTAATAACTTGAGGCATACTTAGCCGAGTAAGCCATGATCGATGTATTCGGGCAGCCGTGCGACTCTAAGGCTTGGCGAATAGCTCCAATGCGGCCGTCCATCATATCGCTGGGAGCAATAATATCAGCGCCAGCATGAGCATAGACTAATGCTTGACGTACCAAGATAGTTAAAGTTTCATCATTTAATACCCGTCCCTGTTCATCGATTAAGCCATCATGGCCATGGGTAGTAAAGGGATCTAAGGCAATATCAGTGATTAAACCAATGTTTGGGAATGCCGCTTTGATAGCCCTCAGGGCTTGTGGAATTAACCCTTGAGGATCGTAAGCTGCTTCGGCTTGGGGACTTTTATCAACAGGATCTACCACTGGAAACAGTGCAATAGCGGGGATCTTAAGGTGTACCAACCGCTCCACTTCAACAAGTAGTTGATCGAGACTAAGTCGTTCAATGCCTGGCATAGACGGAATCGGCTGCCGACAACAGTGGCCTGGCATCACAAATAGGGGAGCAATCAAATCGTCGACAGTGAATCGATGTTCTGCGACTAGTCGTCGGCTAAACTTTTGTTCTCGTATCCGACGCAAGCGCCGTTGTGGGAAAGCTCCGTTAATGATTAAGGACATTTTAGAAAAAACCCACCTTTGGCTTCAGGATGCTGCTGCGGCAGTCTACCCGGCGAAGTGAACAGTAGTATAGCTTAGAGAGTCAAGATCGTCTAGGCGAATTCCCCGGGAATCAGGGCTACCTCATTGTAAATTGACGGGTCTTTAGCTCGGCCAGAACCGATTTTGTTCTAGGGGCGTTAAAACAGGCCCTGTATGCTCGCCACCCCCTCAAAGGTGAGTAACTAATCCACCACAGTGATCGTGGCAGTCAGTCTGTCTCTATTCGCTACACTGAACGGATGGTGAAGGCTGGTTTTGAATGCTCTGTGGATAGTGTTAGCGATTCTTACAATAATGCATTAGCTGAGACCATCAGTGGCCTTTACAAACCGGAAGTCATTCACCGTCAATTCTGGCAAATTCCTGCTCAGGTAGAGATAGTTACCTTGCAATGGGTTGCTTGGTTTAATCAGCGAAGGTTATGGGGACCCATCAATTACATCCCCGGGGGGATTTACAACTCAATATCGACAAACCATGACTTTATCTCGTGGTTTTGTTGCCGGAAACAACCGCGTTGTATTAAATATACATTAACCATATCATTAATTTTTTTCTTGTGCAGGCGATGATTTTCGCCCTTATCATCATGTAGCTTATTATGCTCCTTTTGCAATATATTACATTTTTCTACAAATTGACCATTGTTTATATCAGAAGAATAGTCATAAAGTGTTTCCATAGCATATTCTAGGTACTCTTTTTGAGCAGATATGACATAGTTAGTCATTATTTCATTCAATAGTTTTTTATCTATAATTAGAGTATTATCATAATATTTTTTTATATTTCTGAGTAATTCTTCTTGCTTAACAGATAACATACTATTAAACGCTTGGGCAGCCATATTTGACCGATAGGCGCTTTCCTCTACATCTTGGTCCCGTTGCTGTATTTTCCGCGGATTGCTAGCTTGTTCTTCCTGTGCACTTTCCTCTACATCTTGCTCCTGTTGCTGTATTTTTTGCGGGTTACTGGCTTGCTCTTCCTGTACACCTACTGACACAGGTTTGTTATAGGGGCGCTGCTGCAATATCACCTGAGAATGGCGTTGGACCAAAGCCAAACGATTCACCAATGATATATGAGTACTGTCCACTGGGTGTAAATCTAGATGCCGTGCTAACGGCAGACCTAGGTAAAAGTTTAGTGCTAATTGCAGCTGATGAACCGGCTGGTTGTCCTTCTTCAGTTTAAAGCCGTAACTAGCAGTGATTAACGGACAAGGGGTGTAGTCAATCCCCAGCGTCATTGCATTAGGGTTCTGGTCCTGTTGCCAATTTTCCAGATCTTGTTCCAGAAAGGTCCCGAAGTAACGCTCACCAACTAGGGTAAAGCGCCAATGGGGGGCGTACGCTAATGGGTAACATAAGTGTAAAGACAATCCATACGCTGGACTTACCCAGCTGTACTGGTTTGCCGTTATCTGTTTGTGACTCACGGGGAAATAACCATTGAAGGACCCTGTGATAGCATGAAATCTTCCCTCTACGCCAGCACTGAGTCGTTGATGATGTCCCTGTTGTCGATGGTCGTAAAATAAATTGTATCCCCAATAGCCTGCGGAACTTTGAATTTGAAAGTAACGTTGGCCCATTCCCAATGTCCAGGTTGCTTCTTTATTTCTGCGGTTCAAGCCTCCCTGAATCAACAGTAACTTTCCCTCGGTATGGCAAAGCGGCAGCAGCAGATCTAAACTGCTACGGTGAGGTTTACCCAGAGATCCGCCGCTACGGGTCACCGTCGCTTGACCCTTACCCTCTTTCCACAACGGGTTGGTAGCAGCGGCTTCTTCAGCTAACTGAAGTGTGGGCAGGTGCGGTAAAGCACTACTATTCTGTTCATACCTTCCAGTTACCGCCAACCCTTCCTGGGCCAGAGCGGTTGTAAATACCGAATAACCAATTATAAACAATACTTTTGCAATTTGTATTCCTAACTTGTGCATAACTTCCCTGTTTACGAGTGATCAGACTGATCACCAAAGGCTATCGGGGTTATCACCCCAACCATAAAACGATGTTGCAGTGCCTCGGTTGATTTTCAGTGATGAGCACTGGCCAAAGCTTAGAGTCATAATGTAATAAAAAGGCATTGAGGGCAATCCTAATCTGCGATTAGAAGTTGAGCCCCCAGTGTTAAGGTGGTTAACCTGCTATGTCACAATCTGGCGATGGAAGAAACGATTTCAATTGATTACCGTGTGTATGATAAAGAGAGCGATGGTAAAACCAAAAATACTCATTTCTGTGAGATGTTGTCGCTGGCTAAAGTACCGGGAATGCTCCCTGAGCTGTGAGCAGGTAAAATCCATCATGGATACCTGCTAGTCTATCGAAGTTTATCATCAAGAAGTTAAACAAACCTGTAGTATAGAGCGCTATCAGGACTGTACTGGCCAAGCCCAAAAAAATCATATTTTCTAGCGATTATTGCCTGGTTCGATCAGCACCAACGTCGTCTGATACAAACAAATAACCCTTTACCAATAAAATTGGAAAGTCATCAAAATTGCTATTACTGAACACATCCGCTAACTTTTAGCTTAGGCTGGTTAGCCTAATACGAAACTTGTAGATATGTTAAAATTCAGCAGTGGCAAGGAATTGGTGGCTTATGCAGAGCTTAATCCAAAATTATGTGGGTTGGGTTCATTTAAGGGACGAAGCCGGTTATCCAAAACGGGGCATAAGGTACTTAAGAAAGTATTATACAGGCCAGTTCTGGCAGCACTATTTTGTAGTAATACGGTATAGTAAAGGCTCAGTGGATGTGTTTGGTATCATACCATAAAGGGAACACAAATAAGCATCTGTGCAGCTAGGCGTGAATGACTACAACTGGCGTACAGCGTGCTGAAATCGGGGAGACCCTTCGATTCAAAGATAGTGCTCGCGCCATCATGACTAAGATGGTATTTCAACAGGCCCTAATTTGGCTGTAGCCACTACTAACAGCAGCTAACCGATGTAGCGAGAACAGTACCCATATTGGATTGCTATTGGTACATTTTCGGTAGTTGTAATAGCAATACTCGCCAAAACTTCACTATTTTTCTCAGCCAAGCACTTATGTTTATCACCGTTCACCTTCGTCAATTCAGTTGAAAAGTGTCTGCTGCAGATACTGTTCTACCACTCAGAGAATAGTGACAAGGCATCGGCTAAGGTTTTGACCGGGAATAGCTGAATGGAGCGGCTGGGGTGCTTAGGGCGGTTAGCATAAGGAATCACTGCTCGCTGAAATCCATGTTTAATCGCTTCGGTAATGCGTTCTTGACCACCTGGCACTGGACGGATCTCTCCAGATAAACCCACTTCGCCAAATATTACCCATTGGCTAGGTAACGGCTTATCACGCAGGCTAGAAACTAAAGCTAACAGCAAAGCTAAATCTGCACTGGTTTCAAAAACCTTGATACCACCAACAACATTAACAAATACATCTTGTCCAGCCATCTGGACACCACCATGGCGATGTAAAACCGCTAAAAGAAGCGCTAACCGATTCTGTTCCAATCCCACCGCAACTCGACGAGGATTCGCCAATACCGATTGGTCAACCAGTGCTTGGATTTCTACTAACAAAGGGCGAGTGCCTTCACGGATGACAGTAATGGCACTGCCAGCTGCTAGCTCGCGACTCTGGGTTAAAAAAATAGCTGAGGGGTTGGTGACTTCACGTAATCCCAGTTCAGTCATCGCAAATACCCCTAACTCATTAACTGCTCCGAAACGATTTTTATGACTACGCAGCGTGCGGTAGCGGGAATCAGATTCACCTTCCAATAGCAGTGAACAATCGATGCAGTGTTCTAGCACCTTAGGTCCAGCCAGTGAGCCATCTTTAGTGACATGGCCCACCATCATGATGGCGATCTGTTGAGTTTTGGCAAAGCGAGTTAAGTAAGCGGCACTTTCACGAACTTGGGCAACACTGCCGGGAGCTGAAGCAAGATCACCCAGTTGCATGACCTGGATAGAGTCAATAACCACCAGCTGAGGCTCTGCTGGTTGCAATAAAAGAGTGATTTGTTCAACGCTAGTGGCTGAAAGCATCAGCAGCTTGTCAGTCGGTAGCTGCAGGCGTTGTGCTCGCAGGGCAACTTGTTGCAGCGACTCTTCTCCCGTTACGTAGACCACTGGCATGCTGGCGGATAGTTGGCACAAAATTTGCAGTAATAGTGTACTCTTCCCGGCTCCAGGCTGACCACCAATTAAAATGGTGCTGCCAGGAACGATTCCGCCTCCTAATACCCGATCTAACTCACTCAATTGTGTTGAGAATCGTGGCTGAGTTTCCAGGGAAATGGCTGAGAGGCATTGTAGTTGGGTGCAGTTGGCTTCACCTGCGTACCCCAATGAAGCTGCGGATGATAACTTTGTTGCTGCTAAACGAATTTCTGTAATGTTATTCCAACTTTGACAGGCGCTACATTGACCCTGCCAGCGAGGGTAATCCGCTCCACACGCTTGGCAAACAAAAGCCCGTTTGATTGCTTTGCCCACTGCTCTCTCAATGATTGTGATCCTCTTAACAGCCGATGGTAACTCAAAAGGCTAAAATTTAGAACTGAGATCTAGAATTTAAAATCACCAATGGTACTACTTTATACGGTGTGACAGCTATCCACCCTTAACTTCCAATTTCAGCACAATAGCTTGAGCCCCAAAGTATGCTCTTAAACGCTGGTATAAATGGCGTTCGTAACATTTCAGCAGCAAAATATGCCGTACTTGCGAAGGTAGGAACCCATTGAACCATTCCAACCACTTAATTGGGTTGAGTAGATAGCGCTTCATTTACTACCAAACTGCTTCAGCAAACTACCTCAAGGGCACCCTACACGCCCTCGGTAAAATATTCCCTCAATATTCTCATCAAAGATTAGGCTCGTCATAAATTCCCTCTTGAAGCAGGATCGTTTTTAACGTCGACCACTGCTTATCACTGAGCATTCAGCGGGCATTAAAAACTCATTCTATTGCAGGGTTGAAAACCGCAATATTACAGGTTTTCTCCTTAACTTCAATGGGTTGCTTGAAACCTCAATAGGCCTTAATACACAAAAATTATAGCCAATTGCTTTGGTGCTAGGGATTGATAGACTCAACCGATAGGTTGCCTTTTTCATAGGGTTTGAAATCCATGGCTTGGTAGCTAACCCAGCTACTTTTATGGTAATAGCGATATCCTCCCCATAGCAATAAAAAAAGAGGAATCCCTAGGTAAGTCATGCACAATTGCTGCCAATTCCAGCTATTATCAATGAGGGCAGGTATCTCTTGACCTAGCATAATTAATAGACAGAAAATCAATGCTATAATAGGTCCCCAAGGAAACCACCTAGCTCGATAGGGGAGTGCATTAATATCATATCCTTGAAGCAGATAACCTCGGCGAAAACGGTAGTGAGATAGAGCAATGCCTACCCAAACGATAAATCCGCTCATGGCGGATGCACTCAGTAGCCAAATATAAATCTTCTGTTCACCAAACAGTGCACTCAAAAAGCAGAGTGCAGCCACTGCAGTGGTTGCATACAGAGCGGTTCGTGGAACCCCTGTTGAGGATAGCTTGGCAAAACAAAGGGGAGCCATGCCTTGCATAGCCAGAGTGTATAGCATTCTTGTTGAGGCATAAAGGCCAGCATTACCTGCTGATAAAATAGCTGATAAGATTACGGCATTCATCATACTAGCAGCAAAAGCTAATCCAGCTCGTTTAAACAGTAGCGTGAATGGACTCATGCTGATTTGGCTAAGATCATTATTAAGTAAGTTTTTATCCGTATAAGGGATTAAACAACTGATAATAACAATTGCCAGTCCATAAAACAGTAGAATTCGCCAAAATATCTGTTTAATGGCATCTGGAATGGTTCGCTGCGGATCGGAAGACTCTCCAGCGGCTACACCAATCAATTCCGTTCCCTGAAATGAAAAGCCGGCAATGAGAGCAACCCTTAAAATAGCTGGCAGACCGTTGGCAAAAGGGGCATCATTGATGGTAAACAGTTTATAGGGTGTAGGCACTTCGGGGTTAGCTTGCCAAAGAATGCCGATAATCATCATCAACCCAGTAATGACAAATAAGATCACGGTGGCTACCTTGATCAAGGAGCACCAATACTCAGCTTCACCAAACCCTTTAACGGAAAAGAAGTTCAATAAAAAAGTGATCAGCAAGAATAGGCTGCTCCAAACTAGACCAGGAATGGCAGGGAACCAGTATTGCATGACTAAAGCAGCAGCAACCAGCTCAACGGCTACGGTAATTGCCCAGTTGTACCAATAGTTCCAACCCGAGGCAAAACCAAATCCAGGTTCCACAAACCGGGCACCGTAGAGTGCAAAAGAGCCAGAAAAAGGCATGAAAGCAGCCAATTCACCTAAACTAGTCATTAAGCAGTAGACCATAAGGCCAATCAACCCATAGGCCACCAGGGCGCCTCCAGGGCCGGCCTGAGCGATAGAGGCGCCAGAGGCTAAAAACAGACCGGTACCGATAGAACCACCAATCGCAATCATGGTTAAATGGCGCGCCTGTAGGCGGCGTTGTAGCTGCGGTGCTGGAGAATCTGCTGGCTGATTAGGCATGATTATTCCGATTAGCTTCCGTGGAAATCGGTGATTATACAATGTATGGCAGATGGTAGTTATCGCTTCTGGAAAATCACTGTGGAGTTTTGATATAAAAGCAGCCAATTTGCAATCAGTTCTATGGGCTATCTAAATTTTAAGCGAGAAAATAGCTTGGTGAGTACAGCCTCTCCTTGTAGTATGATTGCGTTGGTCGCGGGGTGGTACCATTGAATAGGATAAGGGTTCCTGCCCGATGGCGTCGCAGTGGCAGTGAATCGCTAATTTATTAAGTATTATCCATCAAGGACTTAAAACTATGAGTTTTTTAGCAGGAAAACGATTTCTAATTACGGGCATTGCCAGTGAGCGTTCTATCGCTACCGGGATCGCCCAGGCAATGTTCCAACAGGGAGCTGAGCTAGCTTTTACCTATCAAAATGAGAAGTTACACGCTCGGGTGGCAGCAGTGGCTGATAAGTGTAAAAGTCAGTTGCTGTTTCCCTGTGACGTCGCTGAAGATAGCAGCATAGCTGATTTATTTACTGAACTCGCCAAAGAGTGGCCAAAATTTGATGGTTTCGTGCATGCCATTGCTTATGCCCCCAGTCAACAGCTAGAGGGCAATTATTTAACCGCTGTTGATCGTGAGGGATTTCGCATTGCTCACGAAATCAGTGCGTATAGTTTTGCTGCTTTAGCAAAAGCCTGTCATTCGATGCTAACGCCGCGAGCAGCATTATTAACCCTGTCCTATTTGGGTGCTGAGCGTGCCGTTCCCAACTATAATGTTATGGGGCTCGCTAAAGCCTCTTTGGAGGCTAACGTACGCTATTTAGCCAATGCTGTAGGGACACAAGGGATTCGAGTCAATGGGATTTCTGCTGGACCAATTCGTACCTTAGCAGCCTCTGGAATCAAAGATTTTAAAAAAATGTTGACTCACTTTGAATCGGTTGCGCCGATTCGACGAACGGTAACGTTGGAAGATGTTGGCAATGCAGCCGCTTTCCTCTGTTCTGATCTGGCGGCAGGGATCACCGGTGAAATTATTCATGTTGATGGCGGTTTTAGCATCACTGCCATGCAGCAACTCGATCGTGATAAAGCGGTTTAGTTGGTCATAGGATAAGCACATGCTGCAAAATAACCTCCTGCTGGCTCAACTTAAACAGCAACTGCGACAAGAGACTGCCCAGGTACAAGGTGTCATCAAAGGACATAGTAAAGGTTTCGGTTTTATCGAGGTAGAGGGGGATAAAAGCTATTTCATTCCGCCACCATCCATGAAAAAATTGTGGCATGGTGATCGCATCACCGCTCGTTTACGATCAGAAAATGGGCAGACAATAGTCGAACCGGAACAACTGATTGAGGCTGCTTTAACGCAGTTTGTTGGCCGTTTAGACAAAGTTTCTGGTCGCTTGGCCATCATTCCAGATGTTCCAGGGATCAATCGAGCCATCAGTTGTCAGCTGGATCCTAAAATCACTACTCAAGTTGCATCGGGTGATTGGGTGACTGCTACTTTAAAGCAGCATCCTTTGCAAAAGGGGGGTAAATTATTTCATGCTGAGGTGAGTGACTGGATAACTCGGGGCGACGATCATTTTGCACCTTGGTGGGTCTCGCTAGCACGTTATCAACTGCCTCGCCAAGCGCCAGACATCTCAGCGGTATCATCAGAATTAATCGATAATATTCCCCGTATTGATCTGACACAGATACCGTTTGTGACGCTGGATGGCCAAAGTACTCAAGATATGGACGACGCTTTAGCGGTTCGTAAAGGCACTGATAACCAGCTTATTTTGATGATTGCGATTGCTGATCCCACAGCTTACGTTGCCTACAATAGTGAGATTGATCGCACTGCCCAACAGTATGGGTTTACCCATTATCTACCCGGTATGGATATTCCCATGTTGCCGCGCCAACTGGCAGATAACCTCTGTTCTTTACGAGCCGGTGAACAGCGTCCCGCAGTCGTTTGTCAGATAGCGATTGGTGCAGATGGTTCTTTAGCAACTTCGGCAGAGTTTTCGATTGCCTGGATCCGATCACAGGCTAAATTAGATTATCAGCAAGTTTCAGATTGGCTAGAAGGGACCGGTGATTGGTGCCCACCGACGGCAATGGTTGCTGAACAGATCCAATTATTATGGGAAGTGGCTAAAGTACGTACAGCATGGCGTCAACAGTACACTTCAGTGTTTAAAGATCGGCCAGAGTATCGTCTGGTAGTTGACGATCAGGGGAACGTAGTTGATGTTGCCATCGAAGAGCGACGAATTGCTCATCGAATGGTAGAAGAAGCCATGATTGTTGCTAATTTATGTGCTGCTAGGCTCTTGCGAGATCGATTAGGCTATGGTATGTTCACGGTCCATAGTGGGTTGGAAAAATCGCAGATCGACCAGGTTATCACCCTATTGCAGGCCAACCAAGCTCCATTTAATGCCGAGCAGCTGCTAACCCCTGAGGGATTTTGTGAACTACGCCGTTATTTAGATGCGCAACCAACGGCTTATCTCGCTGGTTGTTTGCGGCGTTATCAAGGGAACAGCAGTTTGAGTTGGCAACCAGCCGCCCATTACGGTATGGGATGCGACGTCTATGCAACCTGGACCTCGCCCATTCGTAAATATGGGGATTTGATCAACCATCGATTGTTAAAAGCGGTGATTGCTCAGCGTACTCCTGAACAGTTTTCTGGGGCTACTTTAGCCACCTATCTGAATGAGCGCCGTCGGAAACAGCGCTTAACTGAGCGACAAATCAATGATTGGCTGTATGCACATTTCCTGCAGAAACGATTGAAACCAGGAGAGCAGCAGCCCGCTGAAATTATTGACGTGACGCGGGGTGGATTACGTGTCCGCTTACTAGAGAATGGTGCGGTGATCTTTTTACCCCGTTCAAGCCTCCATCCTATTCGTGAAGAACTGATCTGTTGCCAAGAGAGTGGTTATGTGCTGATTAAGGGGAAACCAAGCTATCGCTTAGGTGATAATCTGTCAGTGGTGTTACGTGAGATCCTCTTAGAAAACCGCCATGTGTTAGCTAGCCCGGCTGCCTAGCTGGTATTTGGGTTGAAAAAACTTTAATAGTAACCTGGTAATATTTAGGCAGCAGTAGAGAAATTTTATGAATCCAATTGTGATAACATCAGACGATAGAACTTTATCGTCAGCCAGCGTTATTTCTGTGTCAGATCTATTGCACGGTGCCGTTGCTGTGGGCACCAGGGTGAGTGTGCGGGGTTGGTTACGAACTCGCCGAGATTCTAAAGCTGGCTTCTCTTTTTTGACCCTGTACGATGGCTCTTGTTTTCAATCGTTACAGGTCATTGCTGATCAGAGCCTCAGTAATTATCAGCAGGAGTTATTACGGTTAACAACCGGCTGCTCTTTAGTGGTCAGCGGAGTGGTTACCACCTCAAAAGGTGCCCAACAAGCAGTGGAATTACAAGCCGAAATGGTTTTGGTCACTGGTTGGGTTGAGGATCCAAAACACTATCCACTCGCCGCCAAGCAGCATTCAATGGAGTACCTGCGGGATGTAGCACATCTGCGCCCCAGAACCAATATTATCGGTGCTATCACCCGTGTGCGGCACACCTTGGCACAGGCCATTCATCGATTTTTCGATCAACAGGGTTTTTTTTGGGTAGCGACACCGCTGATTACTACAGCAGATTGTGAGGGGGCCGGAGAACTTTTCCGAGTCTCCACGCTGGATTTACAGCGACTGCCACACCAGGCTAATGGTCAAGTTGATTTTAGTCATGACTTTTTTGGGCAAGAGGCTTTTTTGACCGTTTCTGGACAGCTTAATGCCGAAAGTTATGCTTGTGCGCTCTCCAAAGTCTACACTTTTGGACCCACTTTCCGTGCTGAAAATTCCAATACTAGTCGCCATTTAGCGGAGTTTTGGATGATAGAGCCAGAAATGGCTTTTGCTGATTTACAAGATAATGCAAATTTGGCAGAAAATTTGCTTAAAACAGTGATCAGTGAGCTGTTAAATCAACGGCAAGCAGAAATAGAGTTTTTTTCTCAGCGGGTTGATTCAACCGTATCTGAACGTTTACAGCAGCTGGTTGATCGTTCGTTTATTCATCTAGACTATCAAGAAGCCATTGATATCCTGCAGCGGTGCGGGCGATCTTTTGAGCATCCGGTAGTCTGGGGTATTGACTTAGCCTCTGAACATGAACGCTACTTAGCCGAAGAGTACTGTCAAGGCCCGGTTATTGTAAAAAACTACCCTAAAACCATTAAAGCATTTTATATGCGGCTTAATGACGATGGACAAACAGTGGCGGCCATGGATATATTAGCCCCTGGTATAGGCGAAATTATCGGTGGATCGCAACGGGAAGAGCGACTATCAATACTAGATCAACGTTTATTAGAGCAGGCAATCGATCCCGAACAATACGATTGGTACCGTGATTTGCGCCGCTTTGGCACTGTCCCCCACGCTGGTTTTGGATTAGGCATTGAACGGCTGTTATTGTACGCTACCGGGGTTCAAAATGTGCGAGATGTTATCCCTTTTCCACGAACACCCAAGCAGGCTAAATATTAATCGATATACTCAGTGGTTATTAAGGGAACAGGACCTAATAAGGTTTTTATCCTGTTTTTTATGCCAGTGTTTTTATAAAACCTCTAAGAAAAGGGTTTTTATTTCAGTTAATTTTCCACTAACAAGAGATTGACCACCCTATGAATCACCCTCTTGTCTGGGCGAGAATTTTTGTGAGTTTTGCAATCTAGCAGCATAACTTCTTTTAGCCCCACAAACGTCCACATCTTGAACGCTTATAGAATAATCAAAATCGCTTTCTTTTAAAGATCCCAACTCATTGCAAACAACCCTATTTGCTTGATCTTGCTAGCCAACCAGCGGACACAGCTGAAACTTCATAAACATCATTTTTTGCCCACTTATGTGCTAAATCTATTCTTACAAAATCTTTCTTAGAAGCAGCGTAATTTGTTTGACTATCGTAGCTTAATTTAGCAAATTTAAAGTCATAGATGTATAAAAAGAAAAATATTGAAAAAATTATTAATAATTTTGTTAAAATTTCACTAAAATAAGCAAATTGTAATAAATAGTTACAGTTTTGGCTAAGCTGCTTGGGTATTTAGGGCTCAATAAGCTAGAACAGCGGGGTAGAACATGAAATACTGACACCCTTGCAGTACTTTATCCCCTTAATAAACAAGATGGAATGCTGGGGAATAGCAGTTAATCGTTAGAAATTGAGGTATTTTATGATAAGACCACTAAAGTCCACAGTGACGCCTATACTACTGATAGCTACGCTAACCAATGTTCAGGCGCATACCCTCTATGAACAGGGAGATAAAAAGCTGGAGCTAATCGGCAAGGTACTTTTGGAGCGTGATTTCTCTAAAGATAAAGATAAAGAGGGTGACGATAGCGCTTTGCGGCTTGGGCTTAAAGGAAAAATGCCGGTGGCCGATGATTTGAAAGCTGACGAAATGATCAAACTGTTTGGACAGCTAGAGTTAGGGAAATTCCTTACCCCAGCGCCCGTGAATACACGGGTCGCTGTAATCGGAATAGAGGGTGAAAAAATTGGTAAGCTTTCCTATGGCCGGACTTTAGGGGTAATGAACAAAGTAACTGGTTTTACCGGTGAGTTACCGGTAATTTGTCATGATGCCTTGGGGAACGGAGCTGATCGCTTTGGCACCGGGCGAGCGACCGGTTTGTTACAGTGGTATACCCCTAAGGTGCATGGGGTGCAATTGGCTATGCAATATTTACCGAAAAACAGTGCTGAAGATAGTAAGGTAGAAAAAACAGAAAAACATAAAGATAAACGATTGAAAGGCAGCAATGGTGATGGTTATGGAGTAGCATTAATCCATGATACCGGCATAGGTCTTACTTGGGGAGCTGCTTATAACCAAGGGACTAAAAACTTTGAACAAAAGCAATACTATCACAATCCTAATCGTCCCAAGATGTTTGCTGTCTCAGCTAAGTATGATCATGAGCTATTTTACGTGGCTGCTGCTTATGCCCAGACTCATAATCAATTATTTTTTAATAACAAAGCATTAACTTATCAAGCGGGTGTGGCTAAACAGGCCGAACAAGGGGTGTTTGCTAATAAATCTCAAGGATTTGAGGTCGTAGCAAAGTATAAATTGGCTAATGGTGTGCAGCCGACAGTCGGTTATTTACAAAGCACAGCTACCTTAAAAGATGACATTTACAATACTAAAGAAAAAAATGTCCATTTCTTTGATGTTGGCTGTAATTATGAGCTAAGTAAACAATTCTCTGTAGCAGCAGATTATAAGGTTAATTTGCTGAAAAAAGATAAAGCTAAGATATTAGGGGTAAGTGCGGAAAATATCCTAGGGATTGGCTTAACTTATGTCTTTTAATTAAGTAGCCGTACGGTTTGCTATCAATTAACGGTAAGAATTGCTTCTTACCGTTTTTTTGTTTTTACAGCAATATGCCCTAGCTGGACGTTGCCCTGACGGTTTACAGTGTACTGGCCAGAGGAACCACAGGAAGGTAGGGACGATATTCGGGCGTCCAAAACAGCTCATTAAGTCGTTGTTGTAGGCTAGCCTCATCAATGATCGGAGCAACGCCCTCATCCTGGGCCGCTTGAGCTACCCGAATTGCTATGGTACTGGAAACTTGTTGAATTGATTCGAAGGCAGGCAATAGCATGCCCGATTTTTGATAGGCAAGAGGGGAACAGTCTGCCAGTGCTTGACTGGCCGCGAGCAGCATTTTCTCAGTAACCTGTGTGACTTTGCCAATCAATAACCCTAAACCTAACCCCGGGAAGATATAGGCATTGTTACACTGAGCAATCGGGTAAGTTTTTCCTTGATAATCCACTGCAGCAAAGGGACTGCCGGTGGCAATCAATGCTGCCCCCTCAGTCCAAGCCAATAAATCACTGGGATGCGCCTCAGCATGTGAGGTTGGATTGGAGAGTGGCATAATAATTGGCCACTGACAGTGACGATACATTTCCTTAATAACCGGCTCATTAAATAGCTTAGGCTGCCCACAGACACCAATCAATACAGTTGGTTTGGCGTGGTGTACTACATCCCACAATGAGAAGTGATCGCCTTGCGGCATCCAGTGCTTGATAGCCTCACTACTTTGCGCCAAAGCATATTTATAAGGGGGCAAGTGGGTCGATTGATCAGTCACCAATCCCTTGCTGCCTACCATAAAGATTTGACGACGAGCCTGCTGTTCAGTTAACCCTTCAGATTGCATTTGGGTAATCATTAGCTCAGCGATCCCACAGCCTGCAGAACCACTGCCAAGAAATACAATGGTCTGTTGAGATAGTTGGCTACCCGCTGCCTGGCAGGCAGCCAGCAGACTCGCTAAGGTAACTGCTGCGGTTCCCTGGATATCATCGTTGAAGCAACAAATTTGTTTTTGGTAGCGATTGAGCAGTTTGACGGCATTGTGATGAGCAAAATCTTCGAATTGCAGCACTACATTGGGCCAGCGGCGCTGAATAGCCTGAATGCATTGATCAACAAACTCTTCATAAATCTGCTCTTCAAGTCGTGGTTGACGCCAGCCTAGATAAAGCGGATCACTTAAATGTTGTGGGTTATTGGTGCCGACATCCAATAAAATGGGTAACGTATAAGCAGGATCAATACCACCGCAGGCTGTGTAGAGTGACAGCTTGCCAATGGGGATCCCCATACCACCCGCTCCTTGATCACCTAGGCCTAAAATACGTTGGCCGTCAGTCATCACGATCACCCGAATATCGCGTTGGCCAACATTTTGCAAGATAGTATCCAGGTGGTGTCGATTGGCATAAGAGAGCACCAAGCCGCGAGGATGGCGATAAATATGCGAGAATTGCTGGCAGGCTTGGCCGACAGTGGGCGTATAAATAATGGGCATCATCTCGCAGAGATGTTTTTGCAATAGCTGATAAAACAGAGTTTCATTAGTATCTTGCAGGTTTCTAAGGTAACTGTAACGTTTTAACGGTTGCTCATATTGACGGAATTGTTGATAGGCTCGCTCCCTTTGTTCATCAAGTGTTTCTACCGCGATGGGTAATAACCCATGGAGGTTAAAAGCAGCTCTTTCCGCCTCTGTAAAAGCTGTTCCTTTATTCAATAGAGAATCTTCTAATAAAGCGGTGCCGGTGACAGTGGTATAAACTGGTTTAAGTTTCATCAGGATTATCTTATATCAAGCAGCCAATTCGTAAGTTGCTTAGCATACCATAGAGTAGCTGACAGTAAACGGCTATCACCTTTGCTGAGAATAGAGAATTATTGTATGCCAACGAGTCGACTATAAAGCCCGCTGAATTTTAGTTTTTTATAGCAATTAGGGGAACTATCCAGTCAATACTGCTTTTTCGGTTAATAGATTGTAATAACTAACTATCTGTTGTAGGAGTATTAGTGCTTTGGGTTGCTTAGCATGAGTTTGTAGCAATTGCTGTAGTTGCTGTTGGAACGGCCACATCGCCCATCGCTGCTGGCAGTGAGCACGCCAATTATCCTGTTCTTGAGTCGAGAGAGTCTGTGGAAAGTTACGAGCACGATAGCGAAATAACAAGGGTGCTAAGCGTGCATCCTGAAAACGTCCTGCCAAAGTAGTCAGTTGTGACACAGGCAGTGAAGGTACTTGTTGAATAAGCTTTCGATCAGATTGACTAAAGAAATTATCATAAAGACAAGCTTCAACATCCCGATCCCCAGCAATTTCGGGAGGCTTAGAATAGATAGCGGTAACTGTCTCACCGATCCTCGTTCCTGCCTTTTGCAGTTTTTTTAGGTTAAGCAGACAATGGTGACGATTTAGGCCCAGACGCTCAGCATCCTGTGGGCGTAGGGTGTTGGCTGGTGCGAGGACTGGGCATTTATTGAGATGAATCAGTTTTAAGGGGATAACAACCTTAGTTTCCCCTAATCTCTCCTGTCGACTAAATAGGTGCTGCTGTAACCACTCCACATTTTGTATTAGTAGGGGTTCAATATCACCGCTCAGATCACAAGCAATGACAGCATTTTGATTGCTGGGATGCCAGGCTAAGGGGACTACCCAACTGGTACAACCTTTTCGAGCACTAAACATACCTGAAATATGAACTAAAGGAGTTAATGGCTGAATATCAATCAGCGAAGTCAATAACTGTTTAGTCCGATGATAATATAAGTAGTTAAATAGTCGGGGTTGAGCTTGTTGTAGCCGTTTGGCTAGCGCAATGGTGGCATAAACGTCAGATAGGGCATCATGGGCTTGTCGATGAACAATATTATTAGCTTCTGTCAGTCGCTGGAGCTTAAAACAGGGTATCCCCTCTTCGGTGGTTGGCCATTCTATGCCCTCTGGGCGTAGTGCGTAGCAAGCGCGTGCTATATCTAAAAGGTCCCAACGAGAATTGCCCTGCTGCCAGCTATAGCCATAAGGATCATAAAAATTGCGATAGAACAGATGACGCGTCACTTCATCATCAAAGCGGATACTATTATATCCCAGAATACAGCTATTGGGTTGCGTGAGCACTTGATGAATCTGTCGAGCAAATGCCGCTTCGTTGGTTCCCTGTTCTAGCGCTTGTTGAGGGGTGATGCCGGTGATTAATACCGCTTGTGGATCAGGTAGGTAGTCTTGAGGGGGTCGGCAATAAAACAGCTGTGGTGCTTCAATAGGATTAAAATCATTATCAGTTCGTACACCAGCAAACTGCACCGGTCGATCAAGCGCAGGGTGTTGACCAAAGGTCTCATAGTCATAAAAATAGAAATGGTGTGATCCAGCATGACTCACTCAAAATCCCTCCCCTTTTATCTACCTAAACTTGTATTAGTAGGCCAGCTGTAGCAAGTTTATTGTATCAGCTGTTTGATGGGTTGGTAAGGCGTGGTAGGGCTTTTAGCTAAGTCATGCAGCTGGTATGGCGTTAGGTCAGCAATGATTGGCTTGGCATAAGCAAGAATATAGATTGGGTATGTGCTGTGGCAGAGAATAATCAGCAATCGTTATCAGTCAAACAGATGGTCTCCCTGCGGGTTGATGAGGTACGTGCTAAAAATTCACAGGTACGTCAGCAATTTTCGGAGATCGAAGCATTAGCACACTCAATCGTGCGCGAAGGACAGATCCAACCGATTGTGGTGTCACCTAAAAATAGCGAAGGGTACTATGTGATCCAACAAGGAGAGCGTCGGTGGCGAGCTTGTCAGTTAGCTAAGATAGCTTGGATTGAAGCTATTATCAACGACCCTAAAAACAGTGAATTGGATGAGGTTGCTGGGGAGCTGATTGAAAATATCCAACGCGAGGCGTTAATGCCATTAGAAATAGCCCAAGCGTTGCAGCGATTTGTGCAGCAGGGCTGGCAACAAAAGGAGATTGCTGAACGTTTGGGAAAAAATAGTAGTTTTGTTTCTACTCATCTCTCTCTGCTAAAAATGGCTGATTGTGTCAAAGAGCTTTATCAAGCCAATGTAACTCACGATATTGAGACTTTAAATAATTTGCGTCAACTGTATGAGCTTGATCCCGGTGAAGTACAAGAAATTTGTCAAATAGCTTTGAAACAGGGGATCACCCGACAGCAGTCACGCAAGTGGTTAAATGCCGGTAAAAAATGGGCTGGAAAAATTGTTAAGAAGGCTAAAGTCACCAACCAAATTGATGCAGCACCAGCACTTAAAATAGCATCAACAGCAGTAGTCGCAATGGCGCCATCAGTCACCGTAGAGCCAATTGTGGCTGAGGACACTCTAGTCAACGAGGCTAGGCAATTATCGACTTCAGAATCAAAGGCAATACTGCCATTGACGGGTGTGCTTTCAAGTGCTGGCAAGGATATCAAGGCGGTTACTAATTCTCCTCAAGACAATGTCCAGGTTTTAATAGATAAACCGCTATCCACTCAGTCTGATTCTACGGTTGAATATGTTTCAAAGGGATCACAACTTTCCGATATTGAAGAGGTCAGTTGGCGTCGGGTAGCTATCGAAAAGTTGCGGATTGTGATTAATCTACTGAGTGAAACCGATTTTCAAACAGGCGTTTTGTTATTGGATCGGGTTGACCAGCAAGCAGATTACGTTTGGGCAAAAGTGCATCAGGGGGGGCAAGCAAAAAAAGTTCGGGTCCCGGTTGCTGACGTTGAACTGGTTCGAGTAGAGAGTGAAACTAATGAATAGCGAGCTTAGGCTATTGACAGCAGCTAGGGTGATCGCTATGATGCATCCGGTTTGATAGGCCATTCCCCTGTAGTTCAGTCGGTAGAACGGCGGACTGTTAATCCGTATGTCACTGGTTCGAGTCCAGTCGGGGGAGCCATCTATAAAAACCAGATGATAGCTTTTGAGTCATTCGCCCTCCTAAACAGTTAACTTTCTATTTTGTACCATTGCAGCAGCATTTAAGTTTCAACGAAACCTGCAAAATTTTCCATATATAAATTAATTTTTGGTGAAAAGTGAGCATTCCTGGCTGCTTGTATTTTGTAGCATTTTGGCGCCTGCAGCAGATATGAGTAAAGCGGTATCTGATGCGTATGCTGTAAAGTAAACAGCCTTCAAAAAGCAAAGTTTCACATGTGAAAGTGTGGTAATAAGTTGAAAATGGCAGTTTACTGTTTTTTATGTTATAAATTTATGTACAATATGAAAAATTTTTGGATGCGAGTACAAATCATGGGGCAGCCATCAATCAATGGTCATCGTAGTCAAATTTTAATTGGTAAATTTAATATCTTGCTTTCAATTCTAGCGGGACAATCGATTTATCCTGAAAACAATTTAAAAAAGTTTTATCATGAAAGTCGATTAAAAAACAGGGAAGAAATTCTTATTGATGTAGTTAGTTGGTGTTTAAAAAGTGACTTTGCAAACAGTCACTACATCAAAAAT